>JAGFNQ010009366.1:0-52898 GCA_024364735.1 Boesenbergia rotunda | reverse complement strand
CTTGGCCGAAACCCATCCAAACCCTAAACCCTAGGTTTTTGTCATCACAAAATGAAGGGACACAACATATGTGTATACTCTAAGTCCCAAGGGGTCTCCTCATGCATCAAGGAGTAGCCAAAGTCTCCCCCTTGGGGGTGGCCGAAACCTATACAAGGGTAAACCCTAGGTTTTATTCACAACATTTTGAAGGAAACAACATATACATATACCCTAAGTTCCAAGGGGTCTTCTCATGCATCAAGGAGTAACCAAGGCCTTCCCTTAAGGGGTGGCCGAAACTCATCAAGGGGAAAATCCCCATTTTCGAAACAATCAAGGAGAAAAAAACATACAATAACCATTACACTGCAGGCGAGGGGATACTTACATCCTTTCGCTTGAATTTCTCCTTCTCTTACTCCTTAGGGTACCCTTGGTTGAAGAAGAGGGTGAGAATTTCCCTTGTTGGACTTCTCTAGCACTCTTGGCCCTAGTAGAGGGCAAGATCCTTGAAGGGTTCTTTTTCCTTCCAATTCCCTAGGGTTAGAACCCTAGGGTGCACTTTTCGAAAATGAAAAAGGGAAAGAAGGCTCTAGGTTTTCGAAAATTGAAGGGGGGAAGAAGAAGAAGAAATGGAACTTCTTTTCCCTCTCTTATTTATACTCTTATCATGAAGGGACATGTCTCTTCACTTCCCTAGCTTTAACGAGAATGTTTCTTATTCTCTCAACATGAAACATGGCTTCGTGCAATGCTTAAGACATTGTTAGTGCACCTAGGAGGTTCAAGGTTCAATCCATGCCTCCTCCTTTCTATATCTTCTTTTTATCACATTTTGCACTAATCCACATCCAAGCCCATTAAGCCAAGCCCATCATAAAATTTCATAATAATAATGTTTCATGAATTCATAATATTTCATATGGGGAAAATTTTGGGATGTTACATTTGGTTGGACTTTTGCCTGGCGGT
Source organism: Boesenbergia rotunda (assembly GCA_024364735.1). Lineage (NCBI taxonomy): Eukaryota > Viridiplantae > Streptophyta > Magnoliopsida > Zingiberales > Zingiberaceae > Boesenbergia > Boesenbergia rotunda. The sequence goes on along the minus strand of JAGFNQ010009366.1, from coordinate 51,944 downwards.
CCTTTGCCAGGTCTTGGATACCGAGCTGTCCTTCGCCCGGAGCCTAGCATTCCTTCGCTAGGGCTTCAGTCCCAAGCTATCCTTCGCCTGGCACCTAGCAGTCCTTCGCTAGAGCTTTTTACTCTGGCATTCCTTCGCCAGTGCCTAGCAGTCCTTCGCTAGGGCTTTTTACTGTGCACACTCAAGTGACATGTTAGATAACAAGTATGACTTAACTTTTGAACCCTGTTGCCATTATCAAAACACAGGTTCGACGTTGGTGCGTTCTGCACTAACAATCTCCCCCTTTTTGATGGCAACCCTAGTTCAAAAAGTTAAGTTTAATAAAAAAAGGCATAAAAATTTGTTCCCTCCCCCGGGAGGGAATCTCCCCCTAGATTTTTCAAAACGTCGTGGGGTTCTAAGTTTGAAAAACTTTACTTAGAATGATTTTGCACTTTGAAAACTTAAGTTTAGATACTTTGGAAATCTTAAGTTTTAAAAGTACATAGAAGAGTTTTTGAAAGCATAAGTTTAGAGTACTTAAAAAAAATTTGAGCCTTATGTTCAAAGTACTCAAAAGTTTTGAAAAACATTAAGTTAAGTACTTTGCAGGATTTGAAAAACTTAAGCACTTAGTAAACTTTGAATCAATTTAAGTACTTGGTAAATTAAGTTTAAAGTACTTATGGAATGTTTTGAAAAGCTTAAAGTACTTATGGAAGTTTTGAAAAGCTTAAAGTACTTATGGAAATACTTATAAAAACTTAGTACTTAATAAACTTAAGTACTTAGTAGGATTTTCTTAAAACAAAAACTTAAGTATTTCTAGATAGGTTTTGAAAAGCTTTGAAAAGTAGCTAACTTTTTGAAAAATTTTGAGAGTTTTTTTTTATTTTTATTTTTTTTTAAATTAGAAAAATTTGAACTCTCTCCTTTCCTATCTCTCCCCCTTTGCCATATATCAAAAACAGATAGATATTAAATTGCATAAAAGAATTGACTTTCATAAATGAACATATTTGCAAGATTTTGCTGTACAGAACCAATTTATGAGTAGACTTAGACCAAATCAGTTGATTTTCTCTTGTTGGGACCTGTCTAGCCCATTTAGCTACTTACTAACTGTTATAAACAGTAGTTTTCGCTAGGGTTAGTCATGTTAAGTGTTTCTGTTCATGTTAGATTTTCTAAACTTGACACTTAACTTGATTGCTGTAAAAGTTGTATTTAGTGCCCCAATTACTGCAGATGCACTGACTTAAGGTATCTTGAATTAAGGCAAAGACCTAAGCATCTCAACCCTTTCTAGGTTATCAACCAAAAGTGCCCTAAAGTGCTTGTGAGATGCTGGCTTCTAAATCTATAGGTGCATGCAGTTCTAGAGTTAGGGCCTAAGCTATGTCTATTTGCGAAAAAGCCCTAGTTTTGAAAGGGGGTAGTTTTGAAAGAAAACTAAGTCGAAAGAGGATTTTAAAACAAACTGATTTTGAAATTAAGTAAAACAGTTTTTCAAAATTCTATTTTTAGAAATTAATTTTAAAATCAAGTAAAGCAGTAAGAGAATCAACAGTAGAGTTAATCTATTCTACATAGCACAATCCTAACTGCCTTCTTAGTGAGCTGAACTCGGACTCAGGTAATGGTTTTGTGAATATATCAGCTATGTTGGATTTTGAGTCTATATGTTTAAGTACTATCTCACCCCTGGCTACATGGTCTCTTACGAAGTGATGTTTAACTTCTATGTGTTTTATTCTGGAATGTTGGATTGGGTTCTTAGTTAGATTGATTGAACTTATATTGTCAATAAATACTTGAGTTTGTGTGCAGTTGAGCTGGAAGTCCTTAAGAGTGTGCATCATCCATAAAAGTTATGCTACACACTCTCCTAAGGCTACATATTCAGCTTCAGTTGTGGAGAGAGCTACACAGTGTTGTTTTCTGCTACACCAACTTACTAGACTATTTCCTAACAGTTGGCAGCTTCCACTTGTGCTCTTTCTATCTAATTTACAGCCAGCATAGTCAGAATCCGAGTATCCTGACAAATTGAAGGTTGAGGTTCTAGGATACCAGATCCCTACAATTAGGGTGCCCTTTACATATCTTAGTATTCTTTTTAGGGCTGCTAAGTGTGTTTCCTTAGCACAGGTTTGGTATCTAGCACACATCCCTACAGCAAAAAGAATGTCAGGTCTGCTGGCTGTAAGGTACAGTAGACTACCTATCATACTTCTATATAGTTTGAGGTCTACTGGCTTACCATCAGGGTCACTATCTATTTTTACATTAGTTGCCATGGGGGTACTTATACTTTTAGAGTTATCCATTTTAAATTTCTTTATTAACTCTTTAGCATATTTGGATTGATGGACGTAGTTTCCATCTCGAGTTTGTTTGATTTGTAGTCCTAGGAAAAAGGTAAGCTCACCAACTAAGCTCATTTCAAATTCATTTTCCATTATCTTGACAAACTCTTTTAGGAAGTTTGTGTTGGTGGATCCAAAGATTATGTCATCTACGTAAATTTGGGCAATAAATATATCTTTTCCTAGGGTTTTAATAAATAAAGTTGAGTCAATTTATCCTTGTTTAAATTCTTTAGATGTTAAGTAAGTTGATAAACGTTCATACCAAGCCCTAGGTGCTTGTTTTAACCCATATAGTGCTTTAGTTAACTTGTAAACATGGTTAGGTTTGTCTAAGTCCTCAAACCCAGGGGGTTGTCCTACATAGACTTCTTCTTTAATGAATCCATTTAAGAAGACTGACTTTACATCCATTTGATATAACTTAAATCCTTTATGGGATGCAAAGGCTAATAACATCCTAATGGACTCAAGTCTAGCTACTGGGGCATATGTTTCATCGTAATCTAATCCCTCTACTTGGCTGAATCCCCTAGCTACTAAGCGGGCTTTATTTCTAACTATTTCTCCTTGATCATTTAGCTTGTTCCTAAAGACCCACTTAGTGTCTATGATGGATTTGCCTTCTAGTTTAGGCACTAGTTCCAAGACTTGGTTCCTCTCAAATTGGGCTAATTCTTCTTGCATAGCTATGATCCAATCAGGGTCAGGTAGGGCTTCATCTATAGTTTTGGGTTCTATTTTTGAGATCATAGCTATTTGACTAAGGTTTCTATAGGAGGATCTAGTCCTGACTCCTAGAGTTAGATCACCCACAATTTGATCGGTTGGGTGACTAAGTCTGGGTTTCTTGGTTCTCCTAGAACTTGGTTTAGCCTCAGGTCCGGCTGGTCGGTTTGGTTCACTGTTTGATTCGGTTCTTTGGGCTGGTTCATTTGTTGGTTCAGTTGACTCATTAATTGGTTCAATAGTTAGTTCGTTTAAGGATTCAATTAATGGTTCACTAGTTTGTTCATTATTTTCCTGATCAGAATTTGATGAAGTTAGGTTTGGATTATCAGATGTTGAGTTGACTTCTTCATCAAATATTATGTTAGTTGTTTCTTCAATTTTCTTAGATTGTTTGTTGTAAACTCTATAGGCTCTACTTGTGGTTGAGTATCCTAGGAAGATACCTAGGATTGATTAGGATTAAAATTTCCCTAAGTAGTGTTTGGTGTTTAGGATATGAACTTTGCATCCAAAGACCCTTAGGTAGTGTAGATTTGGGAGCCTATGGTAGTACAATTCATAGGGTGTTTTGTTGTGTCGCTTGTTAATCAGAAGCCTATTTTGGATATAACAAGCCGTACTAATCGCTTCTGCCCAATATTGGTTTGCTATGCTAAATTCGTTGAGCATAGCCCTAGCGGCTTCTTGTAAGGTTCTATTCCATCTTTCGACTATCCCATTTTGTTGGGGGGTTCTAGGACATGAAAATTCATGTAAATACCCATTGATTTTACAGAATTCCTCGAACCGTTGATTTTCAAATTCTCCCCCGTGGTCACTCCTAAGTCTTTTAATTTTAGTATCGTTTTGATTTTCAATCAATTTACAAAAATCATTAAATAGTTTTAAGGTTTCATCTTTGGTTTTTAGAAACCTAACCCAGGTAAACCTAGAATAATCATCAACTATTACTAAGCAGTATCGGTTTCCGCTTAGTGATTTGGCTCCATGTGAATCAAATAGGTCAAGGTGCAGGAGCTCAAGTATGGTTTGAGTTAGGTCAGATTGAATTAATTTGTGATTAGATTTGGTTTGTTTACCTTGATTACATGATTCACATATTAGGTTTTCATTGTTTTTAATTTTGGGGATACCTTTGATTAGGCCAAGTTGGGTGACTCTTGACATAGTTCTCAAATTGGTATGACCTAATCTCCTATGCCAGAGGTTCGATTGTTCTAACTGAGTTAACATGCATTTGGGTACTAGGGGAAGGTTTATAGTGTATACGTTATTTTTCCTAGTGCCCTTAAGAATGGTTTCTGAGTCTTGTACATTTCTAATCAGGCAGTCAGAATTGTTGAAGGTGACTATATAACCAGAATCACATAACTGACTTATGCTAAGCAGGTTAAAATTGAAGTTTTCAACCAAAAGAACTTTCTTAATAATAAAGTTAGATTTAAGCTCAATATTACCTGACCCAATTACCTTGAGTGTAGCATTGTTGCCAAATGCTACTGAGCCTAGGTTCTTGAGCTTGAGTTTGGTGAACCAGTCATGTGTCTGGAGCAACCGCTATCTAACATCCATTGGTCCAAATCTTTATGTTCCTACACATAAAGAGTTTTATTGATTTGGATCCAATTAGAGTTAGGAATAGCTTAAATTGATTTGCACTGACTAGTCTGTCTCACCCAAATCTAGGGTTCTCAATCACGTTAGCCTTATAGGTTTTGTGAGACAGATTTTGATAAGAGAATTTTTGAAAAACATGATTTATTTTGAAAATTTTAATTAATTTTTGAAAACATTTCAATTTATTTTGAAAGGAGATGTTTGAATTTATACTTAACTGAAAATTGTGTTAGATTTGAATTTTACAAAAAGTAATTTGAATTTGAAATTCAAAAATTAGCTTCCAGGACTTGGCAAGGCACTAGGCCTTCTTTGGTCGTAGCCTTATTGGATCATCAACCCTTTCCTTGACAAAGCCGTTTAATGAAGTTTCATTTACAAAATTAATCTTTAAAAAAGTTCTGGTCTAACTAGTTTGGATTTTGGATCGGTAGCTTCGGTTAGTTTCACCTGTCTAAAGAGACCAAGTGGACTTGATCTTATTAGAATTGGTTTCCCTAACATACTATCATCTCACCTCCACCCAATACTATGTTTTCAAGTTTCAGTTAAGTTTGTTCAGTCCTTATACTAACCTAAGTCTAAGCATGGTAAATTGCAGAAATTTAAATAAACAATCAATCAGGCAAATTGTAAGAATTAAACTCTATTTAACAATAAAGATAGTTTATAATTTGGCTCCCCCTGGACTATAGCCACGATAATAATTAGGCAATATGTGAATCTTGTCCTTGGGGATCCAATACTGATTTGATCCAGTTGGTTTGTTCAGGCACAGTTTAGGTACCCATGCCTTAACTTTACTTCTGGATTGATTCAGTACAGCAAAGTAAGATCTTTGTCGGGATTTGGTTCTATAGCCAAGTCAGGATCGATTTAGAACGGACTTCTGTTTTCCAAGAATCATGTCAAGACCCTTGGAACCAGAAGTGAATCGTTCTAAGGCTGCTCTAAGATCCTTAACCTGAGTTTTCAGGGAGGAGTTCTCTTTCTCAAGTTTTTCAACTTGAGTAGGAGTTGTTGGGACCGGGTGCATGTCGACAAGGATACGAGTTCGTAAAATTTAAAATTTTTACGTGCAGCGGAAGATTTTGCATAAAATAATTTCCTAAATTATTTTAACTTCGTATCTAGCAGGCAACCTTATAGTGTATCGACATAATCATGAAATAAAAGTTTGCGGAAAAGTAAACTAATTTACTTTTATACCTCGCGTAACTTGAAGAAAGGGACGAGATCCAACCGTAGCGTCCCTTGGAAGCTTCGCCTCTATTCGCGTCCACGCCGAGTTCTCTTCGGGATGACTTCGCAAAGTCACGAGTTTTGTGCCGACGAGAACTACTAGATTCTCGAAAGGCACAACTAGAAGAATAAGAGAGGAAAGGTAGGAAACTAACCAACGAAGTAACGGAATCGTATTCCGGGAAGAGAGGAGTCGCTATCCGCTTCTTCTTCTTCGTCTTCGGGTTCTTCTCCTTCTTGAAACCTCACGGCAAACACCCTTGTTGGTGTTGTGGTTGGGCGCCGGCCCTAGAGAGGCTAGGGTGCGCCGGCCCTAAGGGAGGAAGAAGAGGTGGAGGAGAGGAGATTAAGAGAAAGAGAGAGGGAGTAATTAATCTCTTAATTGTGTGGAATAAGGGCTAGCCTTTGGTTCCTTTATATAGTAGCAACTCCTTTGCTAAGTCTCCCTCTAAACCGAATTAACGGAATTAACGGAATTAGTTATAAGAAATTTATCTTATAAATTTTCTTATTGCTTATTCCGTTTAAGCCTAGTCTTATTATAAACAATTTATAATAAAACAAATTAGTTATCATAAGAGATTTATCCTATAAATTCTCTTATGAATTTTATTATAACTAACTTTATAATAAAACTAATTATTTATCATAAGAAATTTATCCTATAAATTCTTATGAATTAATTCCGTTTAAACCAAGTCTTTATTATAAACTAATTTATAATAAAAACTAATTCTTCTTCTCTTTAAATTATAGAATAAATTTTATAAGAAATTTATAAACTTTCTTATTATGGAAAAATCAATTCATAATTGATTTTATAAAATTAAAATAAACCCAATTCATGGATTATTTTAATCTTCCATAAAAGAATAAATTTCTATAAATTTTATTTATATAAATTTCTTTATACAAATTTATTTATCCATAATTTATAAAATAAATCGTACTAGATTTATTTAATTAATTAAACCAATTAAATTGGTTTATTCTCCTCTATTTGGCCGGCCACTAAAGAGGGTTTAACACCCTCTTTGGCCGGCCAAAACCAACCCGAACCGCCGCGAATTAAACTCATTTAATTCGCCCAAAAAGCCTTCGAAAGACTTAGCCATTTTTTAGCTTCCATTGCGCCTCTGACTAACTCAGATTCGACTTATTTCTCTTGATCGGAAAATCCAATTTTCAACTCGTTTTAAATCCCTCAGATTACTCGTAGTGCGTGTGACTAAATAGGCTTTCGATTTATGTTGGCCGTCTATAATCAACAAATTATAGAACGATCATGAGTGGCACCTAGTAGTACATCATGATCCCCAATTAATCGAAAGATCAACGGTTTGACCTCAGAAGAAATTATTCTGAAACCCTTCAGCAGCTCTATTGAATCGTGCCCCATTCCCTTCACCACCTTATACCCACTTGGTTCAGGACACGGTCTATGGTGTCAGTCCCCACTAGGCTGACTACGTCACACCTAGCCCAAGTAATGTCTTATTCGTCCTTTGGATTTCTAATTACTCTCATGTATTTTAGAGACTCTCACTCTAAACATGATATGCTCTGGCCAGAGGCTTTGAGTAACAATCCGACGATAGGCCTGGGTATACATCTCCTCGCAAGGAGTGGTGAATCCTTTGTAGGCTGTTCAAACATCTTCGGGCACTTCGGCTTATACCCGATCATCCTGGGTCCACACCTCCTTGGAGATGCTTGCTTAAGATGTCAAAGTATAAGTCTCCATGACCAAGATGACTTGAACACCGCAAGTCAAAGGAACATCGCACTTAAGCCGTAGTAAGATCTTCATTGACATATCTACATGTAGATTCCCATATGAAGTCTTACAGCTAGTCACTCCAATGAACTAGTTTCCTTAACTAGCATCCATATTTATCTCCGGACATCCCAATGTCACCAGCCAGTGAGAATCAGCTGATTAGAGAATAACCCATGCTAGTCTCAACAGAATTGATAGTGTCCGTTTTTATCAATTCATCGACTAGGGATATTTTCAATACTTCACATTTGCGCATTTAGAGATAATCACTAGTTGTGATCTCATCACAAATTCTCTTATGCTGTGAGTTGTATTGCGGACATTCAGTAGATGAGTTTAAGATCCCAATCAAATACACAAGCATGTATACTCAAATAGTGAATTATCATTTATTAATATAAATGTTTTACAATCATAAGGCGATTGCCTTAGGACCCTTCTCTCATATCACTAACAGGAGTTCCTTCTTGAACTTTCTCGGCTAAGGATTTAGAGTCAGCTCCCTCTTTAAGGAGTTTTACTTCCTGTCGGAGAGATTCGACTAGGAGTTTGGCTTTCGCCAAATCTCAAGAAAGATATGAAATAAGTTCGTTCAATTGACTTTTATTGAAACCGCTTACCTTGATTTCTCCGTCTTCTGAAAAGGATAGTCTGCCGTTGTCCTTTTCTGACTCTGACTCGGTCTCGACTTCTTCTGAAGCGGTCAGCGCTAGTAGGTTTGATTGGGGTTCTTCTTCTTCTTCTTCTGATGAAGATTCGTCCCAGGTTGCTTGGAGTGCTTTCTTTCTTCTTGTCTTTTTGTTCTCCTTTAGGTTTGGACACTCCGTCTTGTAGTGGCCCTTCTTCTTGCATTCGTAGCAGGTTACGTTGGGCTTGATTTTGTCACTCGCAAGTTCAGCTGGTTCGTCCTTTCTTCGGCTTGTCCTCCATTTGTTGGCTTGGTTCTTTAATTTTTTATAGTAGCTTCGGGCGAGTCGGACCAGCTCAGATTGATCTCCTTCTTCATCTTCGGCGTCTGAGTCTGAGTTAGACTAGGGTTCAGGTTGAGGTTTCTTCTTTGTCGATCTTCCAATTTTTCCTGCAATAAAGGCAATACCTTTCTCGGCCATTTTGCAGTTAGTCTGCTCATGAAGTTCTAACTCAGAAAACAATTCATCTAATTTAATTTTAGAGAGATCCCTTGAAACCTTGTATGCATCTACCATAGATGCCCACAAGGTATTTCTAGGGAAAGCATTTAGGGCATACCTTATTAGGTCACGGTTTTCGACCTTGTGACCTATAGTGTGAAGACCGTTCATCAATTCTTGTATGCGTGCGTGGAGTTGGCTGCTGTTTTGTTGTTGGCCATCTTGATGGTGTATAGTTTGTTCAGGAGCAGATCCCTTTTAATGATCCGAGTATCTGATGTTCCTTCGTGCATCTCGATCAATTTTGCCCACAACTCCTTAGCACTATTGAAGGGGCCTACCCAGTTCAGCTCCTCTTTTGTCAATCTGCATTGGAGAGTCTGCGTCACCTTTGCATCGGCTTCAATTTTGCGCTTCAGGGCGTTGTCCCATTCTGAGTAGGTCTGCGGTAGTCCTTCAGTGTTTTTAGGGATTTCCAGTCCGGACTGGATGATGATCCACATGTCCACCTGAGTTTTCAGGTGGACCTCCATTCGACTTTTCCAGTAGGAAAAGTCTTCTCCACTGAAAAGTGGAGGTCTGGTAGTGCTAAAGCCTTCTTGCATGGCCATTTAATGTGAAACAGAAAACTAACAAAACAAAAAAAAATCCAAGACTAGGTCTTGGATTAGTAGTGCGAGATGAATAAAATGAAACAGCGAGGGGTGTTGCACCAACCTCGATTAAAGGGAAAATGAAAATTCGAACGAAATATTTAAAGAAAATTCGAATGAGAAAAAGAAAAATAAAAATACGAAAAAAATTTCAAACAGGTGGTTGCACTGTTAGTGATATGAGAGAAGTGTCCTAAGGCAATCGTCTTATGATTGTAAAATATTTATTTTAATAAATGATAATTCACTATTTGAGTATACATGTTTATGTATTTGATTGGGATCTTAAACTCATCTACTGAATGTCCGCAATACAACTCACAGCATAAGAGAATTTGTGATGGGATCACAACTAGTGATTATCTCTAAATGTGCAAATGTGAAGTATTGAAAATATCCCTAGTCGATGAATTGATAAATACGGACACTATCAATTCTATTGAGACTAGCATGGGTTATTCTCTAATCAGCTGATTCTCACTGGCTGGTGACATTGGGATGTCCGGAGATAAACATGGATGCTAGTTAAGGGAACTAGTTCATTGGAGTGACTAGCTGTAAGACTTCATAGGGTTATCTATATAGATATGTCAATGAAGTTCTTACTGCGGCTTATGTGCGATGTTCCTTTGACTTGCGGTGTTCAAGTCATCTTGGTCATGAAGACTTATACTTTAACATCTTAAGCAAGCATCTCCAAGGAGGTGTGGACCCATGATGATTGGGTATAAGCCGAAGTGCCCGAAGATGTTTGAACAGCCTACAAAGGATTCACCACTCCTTGCGAGGAGATGTATACCCAGGCCTATCGTCGGATTGTTACTCAAAACCTCTGGCCAGAGTATATCATGTTTAGAGTGCGAGTCTCTAAAATACATGAGAGTAACAAGAAATCCAAAGGACGAGAAAGACACTACTTGGGCTATGTGTGACGTAGTCAGCCTAGTGGGGACTGACACAAATAGACCGTGTCCTGAACCAAGTGGGTATAAGATGGTGAAGGGAATGAGGCATGATTCATTAGAGCTGCTGAAGGGTTTCAGAATAATTTCTTCTGGGGTCAAACCGTTGATCTTTCGATTAATTGGGGATCATGATGTACTACTAGGTGCCACTCATGATCGCTCTATAATTGGTTAATTATAGATGGCCAACATAAATCGATAGCCTATTTAGTCACACGCACTACGAGTAATCCGAGGGATTTAAAATGAGTTGAAAATTAGATTTTCCGATCAAGAGAAATAAGTCGAATCTGAGTTAATCAGAGGCGCAATGGAAGCTAAAAATGGCTAAGTCTTTTGAAGGCTTTTTGGGCGAATTAAATGAGTTTAATTCACGTTGGTTCGGCTCGGTTTGGGCCGGCCAAAGAGGGTGCCAACCCTCCTTGGTTGGCCGGCCACCTATTGGGAAGATAACCAATTAATTTTGGTTTAATTAATAAAGTAAATCTAGCGCGATTTATTTTATAAATTATGGATAAATAAATTTGTATAATGAAATTTATATAAATAAATTTATAGAAATTTATTCTTTTTATGGAAGTTAAAATAATCCATGAATTGGTTTATTTTAATTTTATAAAATCAATTATGAATTGATTTTTCCATAATAAGAAAGTTTATAAATTTCTTATAAAATTTATTCCATAATAAAAGGAGAGATTAATTAGTTTTATTATAAAGTTAGTTATAATAAAACTTGGTTTAAACGGAATAATTCATAAGAGAATTTATAGGATAAATTTCTTATGATAATTAATTAGTTTTATTATAAAGTTAGTTATAATAAAATTCATAAGAGAATTTATAGGATAAATTTTTTATGATAACTAATTAGTTTTATTATAAAGTTATTTATAATAAAACTTGGTTTAAATGGAATAATTCATAAGAGAATTTATAGGATAAATTTCTTATGATAATTAATTAGTTTTATTATAAAGTTAGTTATAATAAAATTCATAAGAGAATTTATAGGATAAATTTCTTATGATAACTAATTAGTTTTATTATAAAGTTAGTTATAATAAAACTTGGTTTAAACGGAATAATTCATAAGAGAATTTATAGGATAAATTTCTTATGATAACTAATTCCGTTAATTCCGTTAATTCGGTTAAGAGGAGACTTGGCAAGGGAGAAGCAACTATATAAGGAACCATAGGCAAGCCTTGGATTCCTAAGATTTGGATAATCGATATAGAGTTCCCTCTCTCTCGCTTAATTCTCTTCTCTCTTTCCCTTCCCCCACCTAAGGTCGGCGCCCTCTTGGCCAATTAGGGCCGGTGCCCTCTTGAGGACCTAGGGCCGAAGCATCTCCCTCCCAAGGGTGAGTTGCCTTGAGCTTCAACAAGAAGGAGAAACCAAACAAGAAGAAGAAGAAGCGGATAGCGACTCCTCTCTTCTCGGAATTCGATTCCGTTTCTTTGTTGGTTAGTTTCCACACTTTCCTATTTCTTCTCTTGATTTTCTAGTTGTGCCTTCAGAGAATCTAGTAGTTCTTGTCGGCACAAAACTCGTGACTTTGCGAAGTCATCCCGAAGAGAACTCGGCGTGGACGCGAATAGAGGCGGAGCTTCCAAGGGACGCTACGGTTGGATCTTATCCCTTACTTCGAGTTACGAGAGGTACTTGGTAAATTAGTTTACTTTTCCGCAAAGCTTTATTTTATGATTATGTCAACACACCATAAGATTGCATGCTAGATACGAAGTTAAAATAATTTAGGAAATTATTTTATGCAAATTTTTCCGCTGCACGTAAAAATTTAAAATTTTACGAACTCGTATCCTTGTCGACATGCACCCGGTCCCAACAGTGGTATCAGAGCCGATTAGTGTTCGACTTAATCATATAATTGTTTTGTGGAAAACTTTGTCATGATCTCAATTTCAGAAAAAAAAAATTTCAATTATGGAAACTTTCAAATTATAATAAATTTTAGATTTAGGAATTTCAAAGTTTGGAAATCCTCATGAAATTTCGCAAACATTTGAAATTTTCTAATTTCTGAAATTTTATAATAATTGTGAAAACTTCCCATCTTTGGAAACTTTCCAATTTTGGAAAATTTTCTATTTTAGAAATTTTTCTATTTTAGAAATTTTCCAATTTTGGAAATATGTAAGTTTCCTTTGTACCAGAAACTTACAATTATTCTGAAAACCTATTTTTGAAATCTCGCAATTTTGGGCACTTTCTTTTAAGAAAGTCTAGACAAATTCATGGACAGTTAATTGACAATTAAATTTGAATTGGTTTTTAAATTGACAACAAAATTCTTTATTTTGGATTGAGCCTCGGGGAGCCGTCCAATTTAAAGTTAGTTGTTGTAATTTAATTTCCCAATTTTTAATTGAAATTGTCATGTTTGATTTGGATTGAGCCTCGGGGAGCCGTCCAATTGGATTTACAACACATTACTTTTCTTTGGGTATCTGAGCCTCGAGGAGCCACCCTTAGAAAACAATTTGTTGTAATTATTAAATCCATGAATAAAATATGTTTGAAGAGGTGATGCTCTTACATATTGTTGTCTCCAAAATTAATTAGAAAAATAGTTTCCTATAGAGTTTTCTTAAATGAGATTTTCATGAAAATAATATGTAGTTGAATTAAGGGATTTGTCTCATAATTTAATAAGATTTGATTTAGAAAAAACAAAGTCTTGAACATATTATTTCCGAAATTAATTATGATAATTTAGGAAATTGTTTCCCAAAACAATTCCTTTAATTAAGTATGAAATTGGAATTAGGAAATCCGGTTCCTAATTCAATTATTGAGACTTGATAACTTAAGTCACATACATACTTTATTAAGGAAATCGTTAGTCATGACATAATTCTATGTCATGAATGTGCTTAGAAAAGAAAGGATGAGACCCAAAACCCCTTACAAAATATTAAGGCCAACACCTTCCATTAATATGGTTAGAATCGGAGTTTTGTTTCTCGTTTGGGTTGATGGACACATCCATGCCCGACTTGAACCTCAACATGTTCAAACCATGGAATTAGTTTATGAATAATATAGTTGGAGTCAGAGGTCAATCATTAGTTTTGGTTGTTGGACACATCCAAGCCTGACTAAGCGGTTGAATGAGCTCCAACCATATTAAAACTATTTCTTGATTAATGGGTCAGCCTTAAGCTTGGAGCATCGATTTGTTGTGCCACAGCCAAGGTCGATGCAAAGAGAGGTGCAGTTGGGTGCTATGTATAAAGTTGCATACTTGTTAATGAGTTAACAACCCAATGATTTATGCAAACATTCAATTAGTTGATAGCATAAAGTGATAGTTACATATATGTGATGTGTAATCGGTATAATTACCTACCTTCATAGCTAAGAAAAACTTGATGGCCACAGCCATGGTTGTTCTTATCTATGGTTGGATATCAACCTATTTGGAGATGTTCCTACGATCTCCCGAATTGATAATAAGGGTGACTCAATTCGTAAAATAAATAGGATTTAATTTATGTATGATGATACATTCTTTAATCATTCTTCTCACATAATCTCAATTTGTATTTCTAGGATAATCACTCGATCATGTCTTCCCTAAACTTGCGTTCCATTTTGGACACCAATAAACAGACTGGGCCAAACTTCATGGACTGGCTTCGAAACCTGAGGATAGTCCTCAAGGCAGATAAGCTTGCTTATGTCCTTGAAGATCAACTTCCCAACCGTCCTCCTGAAAATGCAACTCTAGACCAGTTTCCTAAGTTGCTCAACCTGCTGAAGACTGTAGAGCCTTCTGTGAAGCAGGATCAAAAGACGGTACTGTTAGTTGGTTCCTCGAAGAAAGGTTCTAAGAGGAAGGCCAAAGAACATAATAAGGGAAAGAAGAAAAAGGCCAAAAAAGACTGAAAATACCCTAAAAGGCACTTGCCATCATTGTGGCAAGGAGGGTCACTGGCGAAGAAACTGCAAGGTTTATCTTGAGTCCTTGAAAGAGAAGGCATCCGATGCCCCATCCTCTTCAAGTATCTTCGTTATTGAATGTCACTCTATTTCCTCAAACACATGGGTACTTGATACTGGGTGTAGCTCACATATATGTAATGACATACTGGGCTAAGGAATAGAAGAAGACTCGTCAAGGAGAAGCGAATTTGCGAGTTGGAAACGGAGCAAAGATTGCTGCTGTTGCCATCGGAACATATTTGCTAAAGCTCCCCACTGGACGTGTCTTAGAATTGGATAATTGTTATTTGTTCCTTCGTTGATAAAGAACATTGTATCTATTTCATGTTGAATGAAAAGGGTTATCATTTAACTTTTAGTAACAATTGTTGTTACATAACTTTAAATGGTGTTCTTTATGGGAATGGAACTTTGTGCAATGGAATCTACACGTTAGATTTATCCAGTGACATTTTCAATATCGAAGTTAGCAACAAACGTGCTCGAATAGATAATCGAATAGACTCCTACACTTGGCATTGTCGTCTTGGCCATATAAGTAAGAAACTCATGACCGAATTACACCGATGTGGAATTTTGGAATCATTTGAACCCGGTTCATTTGATACATGCGAATCGTGCTTAAAAGGCAAGATGACCAAATTACCCTTTTCGGAAAAGGTAATCCAGTGGGAGAATTGCTTGGTCTAATACATACTGATGTATGTGGACCAATGTCAACTCTTGCACAAGGAGGCTATAGCTACTTCATCACCTTTATCGATGATCACTCACGATTCGGGTACGTGTTCTTGATGAAACACAAATCTGAAGCCTTTGAGAAATTCAAAGAGTTCAGAAATGAAGTAGAGAAACAGCTTGGCAAAAGTATTAAAATACTTCGATCCGATCGGGGTGGTGAATACTTGAGTCAAGAGTTTCAAGATTATCTTAGGGACAATGGGATATTATCCCAATGGACTCCGCCATATACACCACAGCATAATGGTGTATCTGAGAGGCGCAACCGAACCTTGATGGACATGGTTAGGTCAATGATGAATCATGCAACTCTTCCAAAATCCTTTTGGGGCTATGCACTTAAGACAGCTGTTTACTTGCTAAACAGAGTCCCGACCAAGGTAGTCTCTACTACTCCATATGAGACATGGAATAGTAAGAAACCCCACTTAACTCACCTTAAGATATGGGGTTGTCCTGCTTATGTGAAGCGGATTGTATCAGACAAATTGGATGCTAAGTCTGATAAATGTCTATTTATTGGATACCCTAAGGAAACGAAGGGTTACCAATTCTATCATCCCTTGGAACAAAAGGTGTTTGTTTCAAGGCATGCTGTATTTCTGGAAAAAGAATTTCTTTTACAAGAAAACAGTGGGAGTGGCATTGAACTTGATGAAGTTCAAGAAACTCCAATAGACATTACAGAGACACCTGGTCTAGACCCACAACCAATACCTCATAATGATGAGCTATCAGTTGAACCTAAAACTACACCACCTCTTCGTAGATCTGATAGGACACGCAATATTCCAGAGAGATACGGATTTCTCGTAAGTGAATCGAACGACGTGTTACTCATAAGCGATGACGAACCTATCAGTTATGAAGATGTTCTGAAAAGTTCAGAAAGGGACAAATGGCTTGAGGCCATGAAGTCGGAAATGGATTCCATGTACGAAAACCAAGTATGGGACTTGGTTAACCCACCTGAAGGGATTAAGCCCATAGGGTGCAAGTGGGTTTTCAAGAAGAAAACCGACATGGAAGGTAATGTTGTTACCTTTAAGGCTAGATTAGTGGCAAAAGGATATCGTCAGAAACAAGGAATTGATTATGACGAAACCTATTCGCCAGTAGCTATGCTTAAATCCATTCGGATGCTCCTAGCCATAGCAGCTCATTATGATTATGAGATATGGCAAATGGATGTGAAAACAGCTTTCCTTAACGGAAACCTGCTTGAGGATGTATACATGATACAACCTGAAGGTTTCACATCGGTTGATAAAACCAAAGTATGCAAGCTTCGACGATCCATATATGGACTGAAGCAAGCATCTAGGAGCTGGAACATCCGTTTTGATGAGACAATCAAAAAGTTTGATTTCTCACAAAATCCAGACGAACCTTGTGTGTACAAGAAGGTTAGTGGGAGTGCAGTCGTATTCCTAGTATTATATGTCGATGACATCTTACTTATAGGAAACGATATATCAGTCTTACAGACAGTTAAAATTTGGTTGTCCAAAACTTTCTCCATGAAAGACCTGGGAGAAGCAACCTATATCCTTGGGATTAGAATCTATAGAGATAGATCAAAACGGTTGCTTGGTCTTTCGCAGTCTACATATATAGACCGAGTGCTAAAAAGGTTTAGCATGTCGGAATCCAAGAAAGGTTACCTTCCCATCAGGCATGGGATCAACCTTTCAAAGTCTATGTGTCCGCGCACAGAAGACGAGAGGATTTGCATGAACAAGATTCCCTATGCATCCGCGATAGGATCTATCATGTATGCTATGTTATGTACAAGGCCCGATGTATCGTATGCTTTGAGCGTCACAAGCAGATACCAGTCGGATCCAGGAATGGATCATTGGGCGGCTGTTAAGACAATCCTTAAGTACTTAAGAAGAACTAAGGATGTGTTCCTAATATATGGAGAAGGAGATATGGTAATACGTGGGTATACAGATGCCAGTTTCCAGACAGATAAGGATGACTCCAAATCTCAGTCTGGATACGTATTTATTTGAATGGAGGCGCAGTAAGTTGGAAAAGTTCCAAACAAGACACCGTAGCGGATTCCACCACGGAAGCGGAATATATCGCAGCTTCGGAAGCAGCAAAGGAAGCAGTCTGGATCAAGAAGTTCGTCTCCGAACTTGGCGTGGTTCCAACCATTGATGATGCAGTGCCGGTTTACTGCGACAACAATGGAGCTATTGCACAAGCAAAGGAACCAAGGTCTCATCAGCGATCCAAACACGTGCTTCGCCGCTATCATCTGATCAGAGAGATTATAAGTAGGAATGATATACAAATTGAGAAAATTCCCACTGAAAGGAATTTAGCGGATCCTTTAACAAAGGCCTTGCCTCAGAGCAAGTTTGAGGGTCATGTTAGAGCCTGTGGTATTGGATACCGTAGCGATTGGCATTAGGCCAAGTGGGAGTTTGTTAGTGATATGAGAGAAGTGTCCTAAGGCAATCGCCTTATGATTGTAAACATTTATTTTAATAAATGATAATTCACTATTTGAGTATACATGTTTATGTATTTGATTGGGATCTTAAACTCATCTACTGAATGTCCGCAATACAACTCACAGCATAAGAGAATTTGTGATGGGATCACAACTAGTGATTATCTCTAAATGTGCAAATGTGAAGTATTGAAAATATCCCTAGTCGATGAATTGATAAATACGGACACTATCAATTCTGTTGAGACTAGCATGGGTTATTCTCTAATCAGCTGATTCTCACTGGCTGGTGACATTGGGATGTCCGGAGATAAACATGGATGCTAGTTAAGGGAACTAGTTCATTGGAGTGACTAGCTGTAAGACTTCATAGGGTTATCTATATAGATATGTCAATGAAGTTCTTACTGCGGCTTAAGTGCGATGTTCCTTTGACTTACGGTGTTCAAGTCATCTTGGTCCTGAAGACTTATACTTTAACATCTTAAGCAAGCATCTCCAAGGAGGTGTAGACCCAGGATGATTGGGTATAAGCCGAAGTGCCCGAAGATGTTTGAACAGCCTACAAAGGATTCACCACTCCTTGCGAGGAGATGTATACCCAGGCCTATCGTCGGATTGTTACTCAAAACCTCTGGCCAGAGTATATCATATTTAGAGTGCGAGTCTCTAAAATACATGAGAGTAACTAGAAATCCAAAGGACGAGAAAGACACTACTTGGGCTAGGTGTGACGTAGTCAGCCTAGTGGGGACTGACACAAATAGACCGTGTCCTGAACCAAGTGGGTATAAGATGGTGAAGGGAATGAGGCACGATTCATTAGAGCTGCTGAAGGGTTTCAGAATAATTTCTTCTGGGATCAAACCGTTGATCTTTCGATTAATTGGGGATCATGATGTACTACTAGGTGCCACTCATGATCGTTCTATAATTGGTTAATTATAGACGGCCAACATAAATCGAAAGCCTATTTAGTCACAGGCACTACGAGTAATCCGAGGGATTTAAAACGAGTTGAAAATTAGATTTTCTGATCAAGAGAAATAAGTCGAATCTGAGTTAATCAGAGGCGCAATGGAAGCTAAAAATGGCTATGTCTTTTGAAGGCTTTTTGGGCGAATTAAATGAGTTTAATTCACGTTGGTTCGGCTCGGTTTGGGCCGGCCAAAGAGGGTGCCAACCCTCCTTGGTTGGCCGGCCACCTATTGGGAAGATAACCAATTAATTTTGGTTTAATTAATAAAGTAAATCTAGCGCTATTTATTTTATAAATTATGGATAAATAAATTTGTATAAAGAAATTTATATAAATAAATTTATAAAAATTTATTCTTTTTATGGAAGTTAAAATAATCCATGAATTGGTTTATTTTAATTTTATAAAATCAATTATGAATTGATTTTTCCATAATAAGAAAGTTTATAAATTTCTTATAAAATTTATTCCATAATAATAGGAGAGATTAATTAGTTTTATTATAAAGTTAGTTATAATAAAACTTGGTTTAAACGGAATAATTCATAAGAGAATTTATAGGATAAATTTCTTATGATAACTAATTAGTTTTATTATAAAGTTAGTTATAATAAAACTTGGTTTAAACGGAATAATTCATAAGAGAATTTATAGGATAAATTTCTTATGATAACTAATTCTATTAATTCCATTAATTCGGTTAAGAGGAGACTTGGCAAGGGAGAAGCAACTATATAAGGAACCATAGGCAAGCCTTGGATTCCTATGATTTGGATAATCGATATAGAGCTCCCTCTCTCTCTCTTAATTCTCTTCTCTCTTTCCCTTCCCCCACCTAGGGCCGGCGCCCTCTTGGCCAATTAGGGCCGACGCCCTCTTGAGGACCTAGGGCCGAAGCATCTCCCTCCCAAGGGTGAGTTGCCGTGAGCTTCAACAAGAAGGAGAAATCAAACAAGAAGAAGAAGAAGCGGATAGCGACTCCTCTCTTCTCGGAATTCAATTCCGTTTCTTTGTTGGTTAGTTTCCACTCTTTCCTATTTCTTCTCTTGTTTTTCTAATTGTGCCTTCGGAGAATCTAGTAGTTCTCGTCGGCACAAAACTCGTGACTTTGCGAAGTCATCCCGAAGAGAACTCGGCGTGGACGCGAACAGAGGCGGAGCTTCCAAGGGACGCTACGGTTGGATCTCGTCCCTTACTTCGAGTTACGCGAGGTACTTGGTAAATTAGTTTACTTTTCCGCAAAGTTTTATTTTATGATTATGTCAACACACCATAAGATTTCATGCTAGATACGAAGTTAAAATAATTTTGGAAATTATTTTATGCAAATTCTTCCGCTGCACGTAAAAATTTAAAATTTTACGAACTCGTATCCTTGTCGACATGCACCCGGTGCCAACATGCACCAAGTTTGAACTTCCCCGCTCTGATACCACTTGTTGGATCGAGAGAACTGATAGAGGGGGGGGTTGAATATCAGAAATCGTTCGGATTTGAAAAGAGAATGCGTAGCGGAAGATTAAAATTAAAATCACACAGAGACAGGTGGTTTTACTTGGTTCGGAGCCTAGGTCGACTCCTACTCTAAGGCCCACGGTCGTTGACCGTTTTCTCCGGGCAATTCTATAAGTGCGCGAAAAATAGTTTACAGAAATTTTACAATTGCAGTATAGTAACTTAAAGAAAAGTTGCTCTTCGTTACCGACGTCCAATGTATTTTGAATCTTGGAGCGGAGGGACGTCGTCGGCTCGAGTTGGGAGGATTCTGGAGCAGTGCGCGGGAGCAGAAGAGCGTAGAAGCGTTGAAGAAAATTATTGTTCGAAGCTTGGGGTCGAGGGCCCTTTATATAGGGCCTGGGGGCGCCCTGGACGTCGGGGGTGCCCCCCACATGTCGGTTGATCCGGCACAGTCTCGGTCAGCGTCTGATCCCTTCAAAATCGGGATCAGGTTTGACCGGGGCGCCTGGAGCGCTCGGGGCGCCCGCATTGACCGGGTAAAAGATTTATTCCTTCGCATCGCTGGCTTCTGGTTCGAGGCTTGCGTATGGGGGCGCCCGGGACGCTGGGGGCGCCGGGGAGCAGCGGGGGCGCCCGGGAACATGGGGGCGCGCCACTCAGCAGCTGCTCGTAGCCCTTCTTAGTTGCCTTATTTTGTATGCACCTTGGGGGCGCCCGGGACACTCCGGGCGCCCTACTCAGCCATTGCCTCACTCCTTTGAGGCTATCTGAGCTGTAGACACACGTTCCTTCGGTCCTGCATCAAGGGTTAGTCCAAAACACAATAAAACAATAAATTATTAGTTTATACAGCCTTAGCTGTCTTGGTTCTGTCTTTGGGTCTCCAAAATGGAACCCTAGGTCAAACCGACGCCTACTATTCCCTCGACGGGGAACGCGTCCTCACCTACTCCTCTCGGGAGAATATACCTGATGCCAACCGCTCCTTTGGTTGGACTTTTGCCTGGCGGTCCTTTGCCAGGTCTTGGATACCGAGCTGTCCTTCGCCCGGAGCCTAGCATTCCTTCGCTAGGGCTTCAGTCCCAAGCTGTCCTTCGCCTGGCACCTAGCAGTCCTTCGCTAGGGCTTTTTACTCTGGCATTCCTTCGCTAGGGCTTTTTACTCTGCACACTCAAGTGACATGTTAGATAACAAGTAAGACTTAACTTTTGAACCATGTTGCCATTATCAAAACACAGGTTTGACTTTGGTGCTTTCTGCACCAACAATTGGTTCGGCTAGCTCGGGACTACTACAAAGAGCTAAAGTACCAAACAAACAAGAAGAAAGCAAGCCGATGAAAGGAAGATCCATCAGAACCTTCAACAAGCTCGAAGAGCAAGCCCAACGTTACCTACTATGAGTGTAATAAAATGGGACATTACAAGTCAGAGTGCCCCAATCTGAAGGAAACAAAGAAGGCGCGAAGAAAAAAAGCTCTCCAAGCCACTTGGGATGAATCCTCTTCCGAAGAAGAAGAAGAAGTCCCGCACGCAAATTTACTCACTCTAACCGCTTTAGAAGACGTCGACATCGGATCGGAATCGAAACCAGACGACGAAAGGCTCACAATTTCGGAGAAGGGGCAAATCACGGTAAAAAGTTATTCTGAATATGAACTATCTAAATTAATAACTTACTTCTCTCGTAACTTAGCAAAATCTAAAATCTGGGTTAAGTCCCTCTGATAGGAAGTAAAACGTCTGAAAGAGGAAGCCGACTCGAGGTCCTTGACCGCGCAAATTCAAGAAGGAAACTCCACTCAAGTTCAAAAGCATGAGGAAGAGAATTCCTCCTTGAAAACTCAAGTCAAGGAGCTCAGAGTGGCCCTAGAACGATTCACTTTGGGTTCCAAGGGTCTTGACATGATCCTTGGAAAGCAGAAGTCCGTTCTTAACCGATCTGGATTAGGGTATCGATCTAAGTCTAGGCAACGTTCTTATTATGCTGTATTGAACCAACCTACAACCCAAGTCCAAGCATGGGCCCCCACGCTCTGTTTGAACAAACATGTTGGACCAAACCAGTATTGGATCCCCAAGGACAAGATTCACATCTGACCTAACCATTATCGAGGCCATAGTCTAGGGGGAGCCAATATAAAAACCATATTCATAATTAGATAATTTTTTTAATTACGATTTTTTTTTGCATGCTTGATTGTTTATTTTTTATCATGCTTAGATTTAGGACTGGTTAGTTAATGGACAAAATGATTTAGTTGAAATTTGAAAACCTAGTATTGGAAGGAGGTGAGATGATTGTACGTTATGGAAGCCTTTCTAATAAGGTCAAGTATACTCTACTTGGATTGTTTAGTCTAGTGGAACTAGCCGAAGCTACCGATCCAAGACTCAAACTAGTTAGACCAGAATTTCTCAAAAAGTAATTTTGAAAATGAAATTTCGTTAAAAGGCTTTGTCAAGGAAAGGGTTGATGATCCAATAAGGCTACGACCAAAGAAGGCCTTGTACCTCGCCAAGACCTGGATGTCAATTTTCGAAATTCAAATTCAATTTACTCTTTGTCAAATTCGAATCTAACACAAATTTCAAGTAATCTTAGAGTCAACCATTTTTCAAAATCAATAAACTTAAAATGTATAAAATTTTCAAAATTAAATCTTTCAAAATTAACCATGTCTTTCAAAATTAAAATCTTCAATGTTTGATAACCTGTCTCACAATACACATATGGTTAACGTGATTGAAAAACACTAGATTGGGTGAGGCAGACTAGGCTGTGAAGATCAATTTAAGCAATCCCTAACTCTAATGGATCCAAATCAACAAATACTTTATGTGTAGGAATGTGTGCTGGGTACCAAACTTGTGCTAAGGAATCCCACTTAGCAGCCCTAAAATGAGTACTTAGCTACATTAAGGGTACCCTAAATGTAGGGATTTTATATCCTAGGACTTCCACTTTCGAATTGTCAAGATTTTTAGACTCTGACTATGCTGGGTGCAAGTTAGATAGAAAAAGTACAAGTGGAAGCTGCCAACCTTTAGGGCATAGCCTAGTCAGCTGGTGTAGCAGAAAGCAACACTGCGTAGCACTGTCTATTGGATCGAGAAACACATTAGAGGGGGGGGGTGAATATCGTGAAATCATTTTCGAATCAAACTAAGAGAATACGCAACGGAATTAAAACAAAACTCACAGAGAACACAAGTACTTTTACTTGGTTCAAAATCGCGGTCGGCTCCTAATCCAAGGCCCACGGTCCTTGACCGTTTACTTCGGGCAATTCTATATTTGCGCAAAAGTTTACAGAGTTTGATACAAAATTATTGCAGTAAATAAATAAGTACGCTTTTCATTACCGACGCCCGGTGTAGATTGTACTTTGGAGCAAAGGGTCGTCGTCGGCGCTAGAGTCTCGAGATCGGAGTTTTCCGGAGCAGAGCGCTTAAACGATGAGCTTAGAGGCGTTGGAAAATTGTTGTTTGAAGCCTTAGGGGTCGAGCACCTTTTATAGTGCTCCTGAGGGCGCCTGGGACGTCGGGGGCACCTGACACGTGCCTTCGGATCAAAGAAACTTCATCGGCAGCTCGGTCAGCGCTTATCCCTTCAGAATCGGCCTCGGAGCTGACGGGGGCGCCCGGGATGTTGGGGGCGCCCTGGTTGACATGGTCCGCTGGCTTCATGCTGATTTTTCTTCTATTACAAGTTTTGCTTTGACCTTGTGCGCCCGGGGCCTCTGGGGCGCCCTCCTCACTGCAGTTTCGAAGCAACTCTTGCTTCCTTATTTTTCCTTCGACCTTGGGGTGCCCTGGACCTCCCAGGCGGCCAGACCAGCTGCCTGCCCCTCTCCTTTGGGGCGTTATGAGCCACAGAAACACATTCCCTCGGTCCCTGCATTCAAGCTTAGTTCTAAAAACAACAAAGCACGAATATTAGTGATTTTTTACAGTCATAGCTGTCTTGGTTCTGACTTCAGGTCTCCCAAATGGAGCCCTATGTCGAACCGGCTCCTACTGTTCCCTCGATGGGGAATGCGTCCTCACCTACTCCTCTATGGAGAGTTTACCTTTTTCCAACCGGCTCCTCCGGTTGGACTTTTTCCCAGCAGCCCTTCGCCAGGTGCCTAGCAACCCTTCGCTGGGTTCGTAGCAGTCCTTCGCCAGGTCTTCAACTCCTAGTAGCCCTTCGCTAGGTGCCTAGCAGTCCTTCGCCAGGTCTTCAACTCCTAGCCGACCTTCGCTAGGTGCCTAGCAGTCCTTCGCCAGGTCTTCAACTCCTAGCAGCCGTTTGCTAAGTGCCTAGCAGTCCTTCGCCAGGTCGTCAACGCCTAGCAGCCCTTCGCTAGGACTTCATTCTGTACACTCAGTGAACACATTAGACCAACATAACATCATAACTCTTGAACCCCTTTGCCATTATCAAAACCCAGGTTCGACTCAGGTGCTGCCTGCACCAACAATCTCCCCCTTTTTGATTTATGGCAACCCTGGTTCAAAAAGTTATGTTAAACATAAAAAGCAGGTAAAATGCCAATTTTAATTTCCTCCCCTTGAAGGAATCTCCCCCTAGGTTTTTTAAATGTTTGTGGGGTTTGAAAAAGTTTCTAAGTCTAAAAGGGAAATGGTTTTTCAATACTTAGAAAATTTTCAAAAAGGTTAAAGTTAGAAAACATTTTTCAAACAATATTTTGAATTGTAAAAGAATTTTCCAACCTCTTTACCACTTTAGAAAGTTTTCAAGGAAATTTTAAACTTAATACTTGGAAACTTTTCTATCAGAGAATTTTAAAGTATGTACTTAGAGGAATTTCAAAAATAGTTTAAGTCAAGTACTTAGAAGATTTTAAAAGCAAAATTAAGTCAAGTGCATAGACTAATGTTTTGAAAATAATTTATGTCAAGTACTTAGAAGATTGTAAAAGCAATTTAAGTCAAGTGCTTAGACTAAAGTTTTGAAAATCATTTAAGTCAAGTACATAGAAGATTTTAAAAGCAATTTAAGGCAAGTACTTAGAAGATTTTAAAAGCAATTTATGTCAAGTGCTTAGACTTAATTTTTGAAAATAATTTAAGTAAAGTACTTAGAAGATTTTAAAAGCAAAATTTAAGTCAAGTACTTAGAACATTTTAAAAGCAATTTAAGTCAAGTTCTTAGACTTAATTTTTGAAAAACAAAAGGCAATTGACTTAAGGAATTTTACTTTTTGAAAAAGGAGATAAAGTTTTGAAAATTGAAAAAAAAAAATTAAAAACCTTCTTTTCTCTCCTTCCAATCTCTCCCCCTTTGCCATATATCAAAAAAAAAATAATATTGCAAAAACATGATTAGTAATAGAAGTAAGGTGTTGTACTGAACCAATTCAAAGTATAAACTAGTCCAAATCAATTTGAATTTTCTCTTTCGGGTCCTGTCTAACCCAATTAGCTACTTACCGACTGTTATAAACAGTAGCTTTCGCTAGGGTTAGTCAAGTTAAGTGATCTGTTCAAGTTAGATTTTCTAAGCTTGACAAATAAATTGATTACTGATTAATTGGTATTTAGTGCCCCAATTACTGCAGATGCACTGACTTAAAGCATCTTGAATCAAGGCAAAGACCTAAGCATCTCAACCCATTCTTGGGAATTAGACAGAGGAGGCGATTTGAAGGCGATTCGGGATTTTGGGCTCGCGCGCGCTTCTTCTGCAGCGGCGATGGCCGCCGGCGCTTGCAAGCCGCCGGCGCCGGATTTATCATCTTTCCCCCCTCTCTCGAATGCTAACACCACTCATCCTGAGGGGCCGATTCTTCATGAAGCTGCGATAGATCGGGGAATTTCATATGCGGCGGTATTGAGGCCATCTTCGCCAAGGACTTCCAAGAAAGCATTGGATGGGGTGGGGGAAGATTTCAAGGAGATGAAAATCTACAACAACAAACCGGGTATCTTCTACACTGAAGAGGAGGTACTGTCCATGGCTGATTCTTACCGTTTTGCTTTAGTAGGGAAGTTTTCTGGGAAAAGACCTAGTTTCACAGTTATTTCGCAAGCTTTCAAGAACTTGGGTCTCTCTAGCTTCTACAATATCAGATTGTTGCGATCGGGTCACATTTTCTTACATCTTACATCGAACGAAGACATGTCAAGAGTTTGGGCTAGGGGAATTTGGTATATAGGAGCAGTGCCTTTGAGAATCTTCAAATGGTCGCCAAATTTTTCATACGAAGTTGAATCTTCTGTTGTTCCAGTTTGGATCCAATTACCTGATTTCCCATTCACATGTTCAACAAAACTTCTCTGTTTTCGGCTGCTAGAATTGTTGGTAAGCCAATAAAAATTGATGAGGCAACAGCAGATGGCTCAAGGCTGTATATGGCGAGAATTTGTATAGAAATTGATTTGCTAAAGCCAATGATAAATGAGTTCTGGATTGGAATTGGGGAGGAGAAGAGAATTCAGAAAGTAATTTTTGAAAAGTTCCCAAAATACTGTGTTTCATGTCTTCATTTGGGTCACTCGGAAGATGAATGTTACAAAAATGGTAGTAAGCCTAATCCTGACTGGCAAAATAAAGTAGCAGAAAACATGGTTTCAAAAGAGAATCTGAATGACAGAAAAAATCAAAAACTGGGAGAGGATATTGGCATGGAAAATGAAGAGATGTTAGATTATCCAAAAAATGAAGAAAGACACATCAGAGAAAGACAAGTTTGGGTTCAAAAGCATACATTTTCCAGCCACCAGAATAATGAGCTCATTGGCCGGTATAATTCAAAAAATAGATTTCAATCTTTAGCTATTTTGGAGGAAGATGAGCAAGGTTATATGAAGGAGAAGCAGGCATTGGATTTAAATGCAGATTTAATTGACAGAGAGGATAATTTGATTCCAAATAGTAAAATTGCCTCACAAAAATTGCAAAATGCAGAAAAAGGGGATGTTAAAAAAGCTCCAGTGGAAAAGGTATTCTGTAAACAAAATGTGCAGAAAGAACATGCTATAATGCAGAGTAAGCTTGCTATGGTTATACAGACGGCAAGAAAGACTTCTCCAGAGACAACAAATATAGGTAACTGTATCACTGAAATTGCAGTTATGCAAGAAAAAACTGATTTGTTTTCAAAGGAATCCTATCCGAATGAATCTGAAGAACTATTAACATCAGAATATGAGAGTCAGAATGAGCAAGGGCAGATTTTAAATTTATCAGATGGAGATTGCATGCAAGATAAACAAGACAAAACTGAAGGGGCAGAGAAGCACAAATCTTTTGAAGAGGATGTATCTGATGTGGAGGGAGAGGGACAATTAAAAAGATCATCTTCATTTCCTCTTGATTTGAACAAGGCAGCCTCTACAATAGCTCATAAAAAAGGTCCTTCTAATCTACCTTGTGGGGTAACTAGAAGTAAAGCTCAAGCTTCAAAGATTTCAAAATTTTAGTTTCTCTATGTCAGGACTAATATGGAACATTAGGGGAATTGGGAATTCCTCCTCGCTTAGAAGACTGATTTACTTGAAAAACCATTTTCGTTTGAACTTTGTAGGTATCTTAGAACCTATGATAGCTCTAGATGGAAATCTAATGGCTAGAAGGTTGGGTTTCTCTGAAATTTTTTCCAACTGCTCTAGTAAAATATGGTTTGCTCATGATGTAAATATAGAATGCTCTATCTTATTGGATCATGATCAATTTTTGCATGTAAAATTGAAATCGGCTTTGTTCCCTACTGAAATGATGATTTCTATAGTATATGCCAAATGTTCTAAAGTTGACAGATATGTTCTTTGGGAAAGTTTGGAGCGTATTAAACCACATAATGGAGAATTCTGGTTGGTGGGTGGTGATTTTAATATTATCTCAAATGAAACAGAACAATCAACAGGAGCTACTACAAAAGTGGGAGCTATGGAAGACTTTAATAATTTCATGATGATTACTGGTTTGGTTGATACGGGCTTTGTAGGAGATCGCTTCACTTGGACAAACAACAGAATATGGAAAAGATTGGATAGGGTTTTGGTTTCCACACTTGAGCAGGGACAGAAATTTTCAGTAAGAGTTGAACATTTAAACAGAGCAGCATCTGACCACTGTCCATTGTTTATCTCATTCCCAATTTTTGAACAAGCAGCAGCTTCCTTTAGATTTCAGAAAATGTGGCTACGGCATCATGGATTCAAACAAACGGTTATGCTAAACTGGAATCTGCCTAGTGCTAGTAATGGACTCATTAATCTGTAGACCAAGCTGAAAAGGTTAAAAAGTCATTTAAAATGGTGGAATAAGGAGATATTTGGAAACATACATGACAATGTTCAAAAAGTGGATAAACAATTCAGTGATGCACAAAATAAGTTTGATAAAGATCCTTCGGAGGAAAACAAAATCAATAAAAACAAGCTTCAAGCCCAGCTCTTTAAAACTCTTCAGATGGAAGAGGATTTCTGGAGACAAAGATCAGCAGTAAAATGGATGAGTGAGGGAGATAGAAACACAAAATTCTTCCACAACATAGTGCAAACAAGAAGGCTAAAAAATAGAATATTCAGGATATGGGATGAGGGTGAATGTCTGGAGAAACCTGATTTAATTAGAGAATCAGCAGTTAAATATTTTGAGCAGTTGTTGACAGGTGAATTTAATAATGCATCGGCTTTGAATTTAAGCTGTATACCGGAATTGATCACTTTAGAGGAGAATGAAGCACTCACAGGATTACCTTCTCCTGAAGAAATAAAACAGGTAGTGTGGGAAATGGATCAAAATAGTGTGGCAGGGCCAGATGGATTTTCAGCGGCATTTTATATTTCATGTTGGGAAATAATTCAAAATGATGTTTGTCAAGAAGTGATGGATTTTTTTGCAGGTGGGATGATACCAAAGGGGATGGCAGCTACAACTATTGTGTTAATTCCGAAAATAGAGAATGCTCAAGCATGGAAAGATTTTCGGCCCATCAGCCTTTGTAATGTTTCTTATAAAATAATTTCAAAGCTGTTGGCAAATAGACTAAAAAAAGTATTGACTAAGATTATTTCTCCATCTCAGAGCGGTTTTGTTGAAGGTAGATTAATATCTGACAATATACTCTTAGCTCAAGAAATGACACATAAGCTGAATTACCATGTTAGAGGAGGAAATATGATTATGAAACTTGACATGGCTAAAGCATTTGACAGGGTCCAGTGGAATCTATTATTCAGAATTATGACAGCCTTTGGATTTTCAGAAAAATATTTGGCTCTCATTCGAAGATGTATTACTATAGTATGGTTTTCTATCCGTATAAATGGGCAATTAGCAGGATTTTTTCTGTCAAAAAGAGGACTAAGACAAGGAGACCCCATTTCCCCTTTTTTATTCATCATTGTTTCGGAATTTTTATCAAGGGGTTTAGAACATCTTTTCTTTAATAATCATAAACTGGGTTTTGTTTCAGGTTGTTCTCTGAGGATTTCTCATCTTGCTTATGCTGATGATATTATGATATTCCTGAATGGATCAATCAACTGTGTTAAAAAAGTTAAAGGTTTTCTTGAGGATTATGAGAAGAATTCAGGGCAACTTATAAATGCAAACAAAAGTATGATTTACCTATCTAGAAGAATTCCAGAGACTCGGAAAAAATCAATTTTTGCTGCTACAGGTTTTCTGGAGGGAACATGGCCCTTGAAATATTTAGGTATCCCTTTATTCACTGGACACAGAAAATCAGTTTATTTTCAACCTATATTAGACAAAATAAGGAAAAGACTCTTGGGCTAGTGTAACGCCTGCTTTTTTTTTTCCTAAGCGGCGTTACGCTGACATACATAAGGCACGTAACACCATACTGCAGCGGAATAACTTAAACCTTACATATATGACATAAACATAGGCAATCATTCTAGCATATCATAAGAGCATCTTCTTACCATAATCATAACATGAATCATTCATTCTCATACATATCTTTTAACATGGAGCATAAGCATAACACATCATTATCATAACATAATGCATAACATGTATGAATGCATGGGTGGAATGCATATACATATAGATGCTTAACTTTTAGAATCATACTTTCAAAATGCTTAAACATAATCATCATAACATTTGGGGTCCCCGGCTTGTACCACATACATACATCATAGCGCGCATCCCTAGTAAGTCCGAGGTAGCGAGCCCCGACCTACTAGGGTAAGGACAGCATAGTCGGTAGTCCCCGAACCGAGGCGTTCTCAAGGAGCCCATCCCTGTTGCACAGCTCCGATAGTGCCAGAACCGTGGACAGCTCCGGTAGTCCAGAACCGGGGCGTTCTTAAGGTGCCCATCCCTTGGACCCATACTTGGGTCCGGTACAAGCCCATTCATAAAGTAAAATACTTTGCATGCTTCATCATTCATAAGACATTCATAGCATACTTATCATGGCATCATTCTCATCATGAACATGATCATAACATACTTATCATGGCATCATTCTTATCATGAACATGATCATAACATACTTATCATGGCATCCTTCTTATCATGAACATGATCATAACATACTTGTCGTGACATCATTCTCATTCGTAGACATGGCATAGGTACACATCATTCATAGAGCATGGCATACATTCGTATGATCCTAAAACATGGCATATCATTCCCAAACATGGCATATCTTGCATAACCATGGTATATCATTCATAAACATGACATATCATTCGTAACATGGCATATCATTCATAACATGGCATATCATTCATAAACATGGCATATCATGCATAACCATGGCATATCATTCATAAACATGGCATATCATTCATAACATGACCTATCATTCATAAACATAAATCACATCTTATCATAGGGCCATTGGGACCCTTACTTGAAATAAATCTTAACTTTTATCCTATTAACCCTTATTGGCCGAAACTTGTGGAGTCCCAAGGCCATGTGAAAAATTCACATAATCACCATCCTTCATCCTTATATCATGGCAACACATAAACATATGCTTGAAGTTAAAGACTCAACCCTAACCCTTGGGTCCTTGGGGTTGGCCAAACCATATGGGCCTCTAGGGTGCTCCAAAAATTCCCAAAAATTATACATAACTTCTAAACATCATAAGGGAACATAAAATAACATTATCATGATTTTTAACATATTTATAGACATTTAAATCATGGTGGCCGAAACCCATAAACATAGGGACCTTGGTTTTGTCTTTTTCATGTTGGCCGAAACCCTAGAGTGTCCTAGGTTACTCTAAAAATTCCCAAAAATTATACTTAACTTCTAAACATCATAAGGGAACATCAAATAACATCATAATTATTTTTAACATATTTATAGACATTTAAATCATGGTGGCCGAAACCCATAAACATAGGGACCCTGGTTTTGTCCCTTTCATGTTGGCCGAAACCCTAGAGTGTCCTAGGTACTCCAATAATTCCCAAAAATTATACTTAACTTCTACACATCATATGGGAACATAAAATAACATCATCATGATTTCTAACATATTTATAGACATTTAAATCATGGTGGCCGAATCCCATTAACATAGGGACCCTGGTTTTGTCCCTTTCATGTTGGCCGAAACCCTAGAGTGTCCTAGGTACTCCAAAAATTCCCAAAAATTATATCTACTTACTAAAAATTATAAGGGAACATTAAACAATATTATCAAGATTTTTATCATATTTATAGGCTTTTAAATCATGCTGGCCGAAATCCATAAACTTAAGGACCTTGGTTTTTCTTTCCTTTCCACATCACATCCAAAAACTACCCCATATATCATACTAAAAATCATGGAAATCATAGATAACTATTATACCACAGGTGAGGGAGTCTTACCTTAGATTTCTTGATTTTTTTTCGAACCTTGAAAGAGGAGAAGGAAGAGGACTTGGTATCTCTTGACCACAACTAGTCCTTGTCACCTTGTAGGAACTTTAGATCTTGAGAGATGAGACCTCTTGTGAAGGTTTCCCCAAGGAATTCCTCCCTTTGGTGCTCGGCAAGAATGAGGAATGAAGAGGAGAGGGAATGCAATTGATTTAGAGAAGAAGTAACTCCCAAAACTCCTCTCATTATAACCCATCAAGGAGGCAAATGAAGAGCCTCTCCATGACCCTTCACCTCCTTTTACCTCTTAACCATCCTCCACTTCAATTACTCATAAGAATTCCTTGCTAGGTGAGTTGGTTAAAGCATTCTTGGTTGTACAAGAGGTCCAAGGTTCAATCCTTGGCTCATGCACCTTTATTTTTATTTTATTTTAATTTCATTTATTTTATTATTTTTATTTCTTAAATTCTGAAAATCCCCCTAAAATCACCCATAATTATGCCAATATTCCTAAATAAAATTCTTTTATATTTATATTAATTTTACCTAATTTATATTAATTTTACCTAATTAATACCCATTTTTGGAGCCTATTTAAAGCTCATTAGTACCTAGTTTTTCTCAATTTAAATGAGAAAACATGGATTTCTAGGCCCAATTTTACATAATTATTTCTGGGCCCCTCAGAAAATTATCTAGACATGCTCAATATTTTAAGAAAATATTAAGAGAATTTTCCGAGTCGTTACAGCTGGAATCTATCTAATTTGTCATATGGAGGACGTCTCTGCTTAATTCAAAGTGTACTCATCTCTATGCCATTATATTTACTGCAAGTACTTCTTCCTCCATTATCCATTCTTCATAGTTTGGAGATGATTTTTGCAAGGTTCTTCTGGGGTTCTACAGATAACAACAGAAAAATTCATTGGGTATCATGGGAAGATATCAGTAAACAAAAATTGGAAGGGGGTTTAGGAATAAGGAAACTTGCAGATTTTAGTTCGGCAATGGCTATCAAACTTTGGTTTCGATTTAGAGAGCAAAGCATGCTTTGGGCGGAATTTTTATTAAAGTTATATTGTGGTTCAGAGCACCCGGTTGCGGTGAACTTAAAAAATAAGGCATCCCCTATTTGGCGAAGACTGATCAAAATCCGTAGCCTGGCAGAACGAAATATTGGTTGGATACTTGGAAATGGCAAAATAAACTTTTGGTATGATACTTGGCTTGATGTTGGCCCTATCTTTCAAGTTTGTAAACCTAATGGAAATAATGAATTACAAGTTGTTAATCTTACTGATGGAATAAATTGGAGAAAGGACAGAGTTATAGGTGCACTCTCGGAAAAATTGCAGGATGAAATTGCTGATATGAACTTGCAACAGAACGTTCCAGACCAAATCATATGGAAGCCTGCACCAAATGGTAAATTCTTGTTGAAATCTGCTTGGGATAAGGTTAGACAAACACAAACAACTCTTCATATTAACTATGCAATTTGGAATAATCTTCTTAAACCGAGTATTTCGATTTTTGCATGGCGGTTTTTAAAAAGAAAACTTCCAGTAGATGAAGTGTTACAAAAACGGGGAGTTACCCTAGCATCTAAATGTCATTGCTGCAACAATATGGAGACCTGGAGACATTTGTTTTTCGATGGTCCCATTGCTAGAGGAGTATGATCTTATTTTGCAAAAATTTTTGAGGTGAACAGATCATCAAATTTAGAAAGTTGGAAAGTTGGATTGGGATGGTCGCATGATGGACATATTAGAGAGGTGATGCCTTTTCTTATTCTATGGTTTTTATGGCTAGCTAGGAATGAAGCTAAACATAAAGGCTTAAGACAAGATGTGCAAAAAATTCAGAGATGTGTAATCCATTATTGTATGTTAGGGGAAACTGCAGGAAATATCAAAGGAAAGCATTGGAAGGGATACACAACAGTTGCTAAGAGCTGGGGAATATCGGCTAAAGCTTTGGTTAAAACCACAATTACTATGGTATATTGGAAGAAACCTAATACAGGAGGTTACAAATTAAACACAGATGGATACTCGCGAGGGAACCCTGGTTTATCTTCATATGGGGTTATAATTCGGAATCATGAAGGGGATTTTCTTATGGCAAAGTATGGTATATTGGGATCTTCCTCTAATGTTAAGGCAGAGCTTGTTGCAATACTAGTAGGTCTTGAACTATGCGAAGCTCATAATTTTCTACCGATTTGGTTAGAATCGGACTCTTTGGTGTCTTTGAGGATTATACAGTCTTCATTAATGTGTTGGGAATATAGAAAGATTATTTTGAAAATTAGAATGCTCATTATAAAACATCAAGTTTCTTATTCTCATGTGTTTAGAGAACGAAATGTTGCTGCTGACTATTTGGCTAATCAAGCATTTAATGTGCAAGGGGAAAGAGTGATTTTGGAGAAAGATATGGGGAAAAAACTACATGGCATATGCAAGCTGGATAAGATGGGTATTCCATATATCAGATTGGATCGGAAGATTTTATAGAGGTTGGAAGATTTGTGTTATATGGGTAGCAAAGACTGTGTTTCTTCTTAAACTACATGGTATTATTACAAAATGTCAGCTCGTTTTCAGATCTCTGATAGAGCAGATTATCTATAGTCTCCTTATGGCTGGGTTTCTGGAAAAATCTTAAATTGACATTGATTTGAAGGGTAATGGTATTCTAAACTGTACGACATCTTTATTATGCTATTTTTATGATAAGGCTTAGCACAGAACTTACAGATCCATGGAAAATAATTTGACTTTGCTTGACTTTTGAACTTTATGGTATTAATTATAGCTGGTTTTATAATGTCATAATGAAGGCTGGTTTTCTGAAGTCTGAAAGTGCTGTTTCTGTATGCTGGTTTTATCACTGTGCCGTTTCTTCGGGGAACACTGATTGACACTGTTTTGGAAGGGTAATGGTATGCCGAACTAAATGGATTTACTTGGTGGAAAGATGGCTTTCTTGTGTAATAAATGTCATGCAATTTGAACTTATAGTGCAATTTGGTTTCATTGGTGAAACAGAGATTAATTGCTGATATAGACTTGAGTTCAAGATTAACTCATAGATTCTGAAAATCAAGTTATATAGGCAGATATCAGATTGTATTGCCTGAGTTTATCCAAAGCAAAATCAAAGTTACATAAAATCATGCTGTACTGAGCTGCTTCAAATTCTTTTATATGCTGTTCCGTTGGAGTGCTTTCTCTGGAAAATATTAATTGATGTTGATTTGAAGGATTGGAATTTAATGTGAAAATGGTTGAGTTCTGATTATGAAGATGGGTTGCATTGGACTGTGGTTTTAATCCAAAATCAGATTCAGATATTCTGTTAATCTGATTTTGGCTACGTTGAGCAATTATGTGGCTTCCTGTTCAGATACCAGTTTGTACTGCCCTGTCCTGCTGTATTGAGTTGTTCGTATCCAAAAATTGAAATGGGCTGCTGATTAAATAAAGCTCTTATTCTCATTCACAAACATATGTCAGTTGGAAAAACGGAAATGAGGTCTATGGTGTTCGGTGGTACGAATTCTCTTGGAGAACTTGTAAACACAGGTTAGAAGGACTTGCGAGATTGAAACTGCTCCTGCAGAAACTTATGGTGATTATTCTTGCTTCGAGGAGTAGGCTGATTTAATTTCACTAATCATCCCTAGCCAAAAATATTTCCTTTTTTATTACATAATTGTAAATTCATTTTGGCCTTATTTGTATCACTATATTAGAAGGTCAGGCTCGATCCCCCTTCTAATATGGTTATTTCCTACTTCTTGGAATAAAATTCTTTCTTTAAAAAAAAAGCATCTCAACCCATTCTAGGTTATCAATCAAAAGTACCCTGAGGTGCTTGTGAGATGCTGACTTCTAGATCTATAGGTGCATATAGTTCTAGGGTTAGGGCCTAGGCTATATCCATTTTGGGAAAAAGCCCTAGTTTTTAAAGGGGGTAATTTTATTAAAAAAACTAAGTTGAAAAAAAATCATTTTAAATAACAAAATAAGCTAAAGAATTGATTTTGCAAAAAAAAAAATGCTTTTGAAAAACATAATTAGAGTAGTCCTATTCTACCAAGCACAACCCTAAGAATCAGATAATCAAGAAAGCAACTAGCAAGTGGATAAGTCAACTGGTCAAAGCGAGGACCAGCACAGTCAAACCACAAGTCAAACATCAGTCAATAGTACAATAAGTCAACTGAAGTCATCTGGAGTCTAAGAGGAGGGGCCCGGAGGGAAGAATGGACTGGGCTGCCAGTTTTGGAACCAAGACATCATCTCGTCATGTCAGGCCTGATTTGCTTCATGCTCGGCTCAGAGAGCATCCATGTACTCAGTGTGGTGTGCATCTCTCGTCTGGCGGTCGGCTCGAATAGCTTCCATGTGCTCGTTATGGTAAGCTCGGTTTTCATCAAGCTCTGCCTGAAACGCGTCGACTATCTCGATGTAGTGGGCTTCTTCTTCCTCTCGAAGGCTATGAATCTCTGTCTCAAGTCGTGTCACTCTCTCGTCTAGAGTCGGCGGTGGGGGCTCGTCCATCTGCTCTCGGATCTCAGCAGTGAGATCTGCGACGTCGACCTCTACCTCCTTATTGGAATTGATCTGGACTCCGGCTCGCTGACGTCTCCATGATAACACCCCGGTACCCAAGACATCTATGCCCGCTAGGGAAAAGTTTCTAAACCCAATCTCGTCAAAATCAGTCATCGAGGTCATCTCTCCGTCAGTAATATTGCGACCATAATGATGAAGAAGAGAAGTGATGATGTGGCAGTAAGGGGTGCGTACCCGACCCTGGGTAGTAACACTGGACGCATGTAGAATGGTGTGGTATATATGAAGTCCAATGTCTATGTCTAAGTGGTGGATCAAGGCATACAGCAGGAAGGTATGAAATGGTCGCATGGTCGCGACGTCCCTAGTGGACAAGGGAAGAATACAGCGGACCAGTACTCTATAAAGAGCGTAGTCCTGGACTTGTAGATCTACTGATTGAAACCGACTAACCAGGGGGTTTCGGGCAGTTCTATAGAAGTATGAATAGAGGGTATCTAGATCTGTATGCGAGTAGGGAGGATCAAAGGGAGGATCTCTAGGAGGGTAACAATAGAAGGTGGACTGGGAAGTTCGCAGTCCAAGGAATCTGTTAAACAATGTAGGCGTGATAGTCAAAGGCATTCCTTGTACAGTGGTGATATAGCTGAGATCATCTTGTCTTACTAAGTTGTTGTAAATTCTGCACATATGGTAGTATTTATAGGATGAGTGCAGAAAATAAGTCGATCAAGTTGGTAAAAATTGATTACGTCCATAGCCAATGGAAAGGATTGAGTGAAAAACTGTCTATTCAAGAAGCTTGTCTTGATGGGTTTATAGGTTGTCCTAGCAAACTTATTCATTAGTTCTAGGGTCAGAAACCTAGGGTTAGGGCTAGGTTCGGGCCAGGGGTTGGATTGAGTTGTACGACATTTTCTAAAAGTAATAACAAGTAGCATGCATTTAGTGAAATAAGAAGGAATTAATTACAAATACATGAAAAATTGATACTGCGTAGCCATCCGGGGAGGCATGGTTACAGTGGTGAATTTGAGGATACGAGAGGGTCATTTGGGCGCCTTAGGAGGAGAAGAGTTAGAGAAGAGGTTCATTTTTGGTGTTGCAAAGGAAGGTTGTTTCAGGGGCTTTATATAGAACTCGGTCGGAGGGCGCCTTGGAGGTTGAGGGCGCCCTGGTCAGAAGGCAGGTGGCTTTGGCAGCTTTCCTGCCTTGACCTAGTCCTGGGGGCACCCGTAAGGACCTGGGCGCCCTGGTCAGGAGGCAGTGGCAGCTTTTGCTGTTGAAGAGAAAGTTTGGGGCGCCCAAGCTGACCAAGGTTTGATCAGTTTGACTGTTTGACCTATTTTGACTATTTTAACCAGTTTTGACTGCTGATCAGGTTTGACTATTTTGACCAGTTCGACCAAGCAACAATCAAGTTAACTGAGTTCTGAATTACAAGATTTAATGTTTGTACTTGACACAAGTACAGGGATCAGATGAATTTAGTTAAGTTAAATCTAACCATCTCACCCGGTCTATAGTTTTCAATCATGTTAACCTTATGGGTATTGTGAGACAGGTTTAATTAGAAGTAAAGATTTTATTTTGAAAGACTATGATTAATTTTGAAAAGTTAAATTAATTTTGAAAATAATTAGTTTTGAATTTATTTTGAAAAAGAATATTTGAATCTAAGATTAACTCAAAATTTGTGTTAGATTCGAATTTGACAAGGAGTAAATTGAATTTGAATTTCAAAAATTGGCTTCCTGGTCTTGGTGAGGGACAAGGGCTTCTTTGGCCATAGCCTTATTGGATCATCAACCCTTTCCTTGACAAAGCCTTTTAGTGAAATTTCATTTTCAAGGTTACTTTTTGAGGAATTCTGGTCCAACTAGCTTGGGTCTTGGTGAGGGACAAGGTCTTCTTTGGCCGTAGCCTTATTGGATCATCAACCCTTTCCTTGACAAAGCCTTGGATCGGTAGATTCGGCTAGTTTCACCAGTCTAATGAGACCAAGTAGTATATACTTGACCTTATTAGAAAAGGCTTCCCTAATGTACTATCATCTCACCGCCACCCAATACTATGTTGTTCAAATTTCAGTTAATTGGCTTAGTGCTTAGTCTAACTAGTCCTAGGTCTAAGCATGGTAAATTATAAAAAATAAATAGACAAGCTGTAACGCCCGCTTTTTTTTTTCTTTTTCATAAGCGGCGTTACGTTAACATGCTTAGGGCATGTAGATATCATAAGGCAGCGGAATAACTTAACTTATACATGCCCTGTTGCCATTCTTAACTTATTGACATGGGAACCATAGCATATTAACTTTGAACTTAAGCATCATATCATGTCTCACATAACATCTTATCATAAGGTTCCACAAGTCATTATTCAAACATATAAGTAAACATATAGTTTCCTGGGCCAAGTCACTACGACACACATGCGTTCTTGCCCTCCTGCTGCTTCCTTCATTGTCCCCTTGAATGATCTGCGGTATAAGGAAATAAGACTATAAGCACACAGGCTTAGTAAGACTCTTTCCTACTCACAAAACCATTCATCATTCATCATCTCATAATTAGCACATAAAACATTAACATACTTGGTGCTCTACTTAGAACATAACATCTTTCGTCACTTGTCATATACATAGCATGGCATGAACATAATCATAGTAACATTCTAAGCATGGCATGATACATGGCATAAACATAAACATCATAAACATTCTAAGCATGGCATAATTCATGGCATAAACATAAACATCATAAACATTCTAAGCATGGCATAATTCATGGCATAAACATAAACATCATAGACATTCTAAGCATGGCATAATTCAAGGCATAATTCATAAACATAGTGAACATAATTCATGGCATAGATCATAAACATAGTGAACATTCTAAGCATGGCATAATTCATGGCATAAATATAAACATCATAGACATTCTAAGTATGGCATAATTCATGGCATAATTCATAAACGTAGTGAACATTCTAAGCATGGCATAATTCATGGCATAATTCATAAACATAGTGAACACTCTAAGCATGGCATAATTCATGGTATAAAACCTATCATAGCATATGAACCTCTTCCTATCATAAT
Source organism: Boesenbergia rotunda (assembly GCA_024364735.1). Classification (NCBI taxonomy): domain Eukaryota; kingdom Viridiplantae; phylum Streptophyta; class Magnoliopsida; order Zingiberales; family Zingiberaceae; genus Boesenbergia; species Boesenbergia rotunda. The sequence continues at coordinate 12,336 of JAGFNQ010009366.1, read as the reverse complement.
CATGGCATAGACCATTCATTCTCATGCATACTTCTTAACATGAAACGTAAGCATAAAATCTTATCATTATAGCATAATGCATAACATGAATGGATGCATGAGTGGAATGCATATACATAAGGGATGCTTAACTTTTAAAACATACTTTTAAATACTTAAACATAATCATCATACATCATTTGGGGTCCCCGGCTTGTACCACATACATACATCATAGCGCGCATCCCTAGCAAGTCCGAGGTCGCGAGCCCCAACCTACTAGGGTAACGACAGCATAGTCGGTAGTCCCCAAACCGAGGCATTCTTAAGGTGCCCATCCCTGTTGCCCAGCTCCGGTAGGGCCAGAACCGTGGACAGCTACGGTAGTCCAAAACTGGGGCGTTCTTAAGGTGCCCATCCCTTGGACCCATACTTCGGTCCGGTACAAGCCCATACATAAATTAAAATACTTTTCATGTGTCATCATTCATCATTCATTCATAGCATACTTAACATAGCATAACTTGTTACGGCTCGGCCCGTCTACCGGCCCATTTACCGGTCCTCTCGACCGTCGTACCGTCAACCATCGACCGTGCCGTTTAGCATATTTATGCCTTAATGACATAAGCATCATCTTTCATTCTTCATACTTGTCGTTCATCATCATTCATTCATCATACTTGTCATTCATCATACTTAACATCATAGTTGTGCCTTAAAGGCATGTACTTAACTTCATTCATAAGACATGGCATACATACATCTTATTCATAAATCATGGCATACATATGTATCATTCATAAGACATGGCATGTATCATTCTTATCATGAACATAAACATAACATACTTAACATGACATCATTTTCATTCTTAAACATGGCATCATTTTCATTCTTAAACATGGCATCATCCTCATTCTTAAACATAAACATAACATACTTAACATGACATCATTCATATCATGAACCTAACATATCATAGCATCATTTTTATCGTGATCATAACCCTATCATTCTTATCTTGGCATCATTCATATCCTGAACATAAACTTATCATACTTATCATGGCAACACATAAACATATACTTGAAGTTAAAGGCTCAACCCTAACCCTTGGGTCCTTGAGGTTGGCCGAAACATATGGGGTCTCTAGGGTACCCCAAAAATTCCCAAAAATTATATTAAACCTTTAGACATCATAAGAGTACATTAAACATCATGATTGGGATTTTTATCATCATTTTAGACCCTTAAACATGGCGGCCGAAACCCTAGGGTGTCCTAGGGTGCTTGCTTAGGTTCCTTCATGTTGGCCGAAACCCTAGGGTATCCTACGGTAGTCCAAAAATTCCCCAAAAATTATACTTAACATCTACACATCATAAGGGAACATTAAATAACATTATAAAGATTTTTGGAATAATTATAGACCTGTAAATCATGGTGGCTGAAACCCTTAAACTTAGGGTTCCTAGTTTTGTTTCTTTCATGTTGGCCGAAAACCTAGGCTATCCTAGGGTACTCCAAAAATTCCCAAAAATTATAATTAACCTCTACACATCATATGGGAACATTAAATAACATTATCATGATTTTTAGAATAATTATAGACCTGTAAAATATGGTGGCCGAAACCCTTAAACTTAAGGTTCTTAGTTTGGTTTCTTTCATGTTGGCCGAAACCCTAGGGTGTCCTAGGGTACTACAAAAATTCCCAAAAATTATACTTAACCTCTACACATCATATGGGAACATTAAATAACATTATCATGATTTTTATCATAATTATAGACCTGTAAAACATGGTGTCCGAAACCCTTAAACTTAAGGTTCTTAGTTTGGTTTCTTTCATGTTGGCCGAAACCCTAGGGTGTCCTAGGGTGCTCCAAAAATTCCAAAAAATTTTACATAACCTCTAAACATCATAAGGAAATATTAAATAACATTATCATGATTTTTAGCATAATTATAGACCTGTAAAACATGGTGGCCGAAACCCTTAAGCATGAGGGTCTTGGTTTTCTTTCCTTTCAACATCAAATTCGAAAACTAACCAATATATCATGCTAAAAATCATGGAAATCATAGGTAACTATTATAACATAGGTGAGGGAGTCTTACCTTGGGGTTTCTTGATTTTTAGACCTTAGATGGGAAGAAGAAGGAAGACTTGTTGTCTCTTGATCACCCCTGGCCTTGGAACCTTGGGAAACCTTTAGATCTTGGTGGTAGGGCCTTCTTGTGGAGTTTTCCCAAGGGAAAATTTCCCTTGTAGATTTCGTCTAGGATGAGAAAGAAGGAGGAAGAGAATGCAATTGATGGAGAGAAGAGAATAACTCCCAAAACCCCCCTCTTTATAACCCATTAAGGTGGTGAATGAAGAGTCTCTCCATGACTCTTCATCTTCTTCTTAATCTCAACTTATATCCACTTCATTTCCTCATAGAAATCCCTTGCTAGGTGAGTTGGTTAAGGCTTACATGGTTGTACAAGAGGTCCAAGGTTCAATCCTTGGCTCATGCACCTTTATTTTTATTTTATTTTCATTTATTTTATTATTTTTATTTCATAAATTCTGAAAATCCCCCTAAAATCACCCATAATTATGCCAATATTCCTAAATAAAATTCTTTTATATTTATATTAATTTTACCTAATTTATATTAATTTTACCTAATTAATACCCATTTTTGGAGCCTATTTAAAGCTCATTAGTACCTAGTTTTTCTCAATTTAAATGAGAAAACATGGATTTCTAGGCCCAATTTTACATAATTATTTCTGGGCCCCTCGGAAAATTATCTAGACATGCTCAATATTTTAAGAAAATATTAAGAGAATTTTCCGGGTCGTTACACAAGCAATCATGAAATTTAAAACAAGAAAAGAAATTCATTTAACTATAAATATGGTTTTTAAGTTGGCTCCCCCTGGACTAAAGTCACGGTAATGATTAAGCAAGATATGAATCTTGTCCTTGAGAATCCAATACTGATTTGGTCCAACATAGTTGTTCAGCCACAGTGTGGGTACCCATGCCTAAATTTTGGGTCTACACTGATTCAGTACAGCATAATATTACCTTTGTCTAGCCTTGGTTCGATACCCTAATCCAGATCGATTTAGAACGGACTTCTGTTTTCCAAGGATCATGTCAAGACCCTTGGAACCCGAAGTGAAACGTTCCAAGACATGCTCTAAGGTCCTTTACTTGAGTTTTCAAGAAAGAGTTCTCCTTCTCAAGTTTTTCAACTTGAGAAGAAGTTCCTTCTTGAACCTTCTCAGTTAAGGATCTAGAGTCAGCTCTCTTTTTCAGGAGTTTTACTTCATATCGGAGGGCTTCGACTCGGATTTTGCCTTTCGCCAAGTCGCGAGAAAGGTAAGCAATTAATTCTGATAATTGAACTTTAGAAAATCCACTTACAGTGATTTTGCCGTCCTCCAAAAATGTAAGCTTCCCGTCGTCCTACTCAGATTCTGATTCAGTCTCGATTTCTTCTGATGCAGTCAGGGCGAGAAGGTTCGACTGTGGGGCATCTTCTTCTTCTTTGGAGGATGACTCATCCCACGTTGCTTGAAGGGCATTCTCCCTTCTTATCTTCTTCGTCTCCATCAGATTGAGGCATTCTCTCTTGTAGTGACCCTTCTTTTTGCATTCGTACCAGGTCAGATTTGGTTTGGTCTTTTCATTTAAAGGTTCAGCTGGCTCTTCCTTTCTTTGGCTGGCTTTCCTTCTGTTGGTCTGATTTTTCAGCTCCTTGTAATAGTCCCGGGCTAGCCGAACCAGCTTGGGTTGATCGCCTTCGCTGTCTTCTGAGTCTGAGTCTGAGTCAGACTTGGGTGCAGGTTGAGGCTTCTTCTTGGTCATCTTTCCTGTTTTGCCTGCAACAAAAGCAATGCCTTTCTCGGCTAGGGTGCAGTTAGTCTGCTCATGTAATTCAAGCACAGAAAATAACTCATCTAATTTGACTTTAGAAAGATCCCTTGAAACTTTGTACGCATCTACCATAGATGCCCACAAAGTATTTCTCGGGAAAGCGTTAAGGGTGTACCTGATTAGTTCACGGTTGTCTACCTTGTGACCAATTGAATGTAGATTATTCATTAGCTCCTGGATTCTGGCGTGGAGCTGGGCTGCAGATTCGCTGTCGTTCATCTTGATTGTGTATAGCTTGTTTAGTAATAGGTCCCTCTTGCTGATTCGGGTGTCGGAGGTTCCTTCGTGGAACTCAATTAACTTACCCCAGAGTTCCTTTGCACTGTTGAATGGTCCCACCCGGTTCAGCTCTTCTTTGGATAGGCCGCATTGGAATGTCTGAGTCGCTTTAGCATTGGCCTCGATCTTTCTTTTCAGTGCAGTATCCCATTCTGTGTAGGGATGTGCGACTCCTTCAGCATTTCATGGGATTTCCAGTCCAGATTGGATTATAATGCACATGTCCTCCTGAGTTTTCAGGTGGACTTCCATCCGACTCTTCCAATAGGAGAAATCCTTCCCACTGAATAGTGGTGGTCTGCTATACTGAACCCCTCTTGCATGGCCATTTAGGAATTACTGAAATGACAAAAAAAAACAAAAAACTGTCCCAAGACTTAGTCTTGGATTAGTAGTGCGGGAATAAGATTAACAAAAATTATCGAGTGGTGTTGCACCAACCTTGATTAACGATAAAAATTTGAAAGTAATTAAAAATTTTGAAAAAAAAATTCAAAAAACTCCCAATTTAGTGGTTGCACCAAATTTGAGCTTCCCCGCTCAGATACCACATGGTGGATCGAGAAACACGATAGAGGGGGGGTGAATATCGTGAAATCATTTTCGGATAAAACTAAGAGAATACGCAACGGAATTAAAACAAAACTCACAGAGAGCACAAGTACTTTTACTTGGTTCAGAGTCGCGGTCGGCTCCTAATCCAAGGCCCACGGTCCTTGACCATTTACTTCGGACAATTCTATAATTGCACAAAAGTTTACAGAGTTTGATACAGAATTATTACAGTAAATAAACAAGTACGCTTTTTATTACCGACGCCCGGTGTAGATTGTACTTCGGAGTAGTGGGTCATCGTCAGTGCTAGAGTCTCGTGATCGGAGTTTTCTGGAGCAGAGCGCTTGAACGAAGAGCATAGAGGAGTTGGAAAATTATTGTTTGAAGCCTTAGGGGTCGAGCCCCTTTTATAGTGGTCCTGAGGGCGCTTGGGATGTCGGGGGCTCCTGACACTTGCCATCAGATCCAAGAAACTTCATCCGTAGCTCGGTCTGTGCTTATCCCTTCAGAATCGGCCTCGGAGCTGACGGGGGCGCCCGGGACGTTGGGGGCGCCCTGGTTGACATGGTCCGCTGGCTTCATGTTGATTTTGCTTTGACCTTGGGCGCTCGAGGCCTCTGGGGCGCCCTGCTCACTGCAGTTTCAAAGCAACTCTTGCTTCCATGTTTTTCCTTTGACCTTGGGGTGCCCTGGACCTCCCGGGCGCCCAGCCCAGCTGCCCGCCCCTCTCCTTTGGGGCGTTCTGAGCCACAGAAACACATTCCCTCGGTCCCTGCATTCAAGCATAGTTCCAAAAACAACAAAGCACAAATATTAGTGATTTTTTACAGCCGTAGCTGTCTTGGTTCTAACTTCGGGTATCCCAAATGGAACCCTAGGTTGAACCGACGCCTACTATTCCCTCGACGGGGAACGCATCCTCACCTACTCCTCTCAGGAGAATTTTCCTTTTGCCAACCGGCTCCTCCGGTTGGACTTTTGCCCAGCTACCCTTCGCTAGGTCTTCAATGCCTAGCAACCCTTCGCTAGGTGTCTAGATGTCCTTCTCCGGGTCTTCAACTCCTAGCAGCCCTTGGCTAGGTGCCTAGCAGTCCTTCGCCAGGTCTTCAACTCCTAGCAGGCCATCGCTAGGTGCCTAGCAGCCCTTCGTCAGGTCTTCAACTCCTAGCAGCCTTTCGCTAGGTGTCTAGCAGTCGTTCGCCAGGTCTTCAACGCCTAGCAGCCCTTCGTTAGTGTTAGTGATATGAGAGAAGTGTCCTAAGGCAATCGCCTTATGATTGTAAACATTTATTTAATAAATGAAAATTCACTATTTGAGTATACATATTTATGTATTTGATTGGGATCTTAAACTCATCTACTGAATGTCCGCAATACAATTCACAGTATAAGAGAATTTGTGATGGGATCACAACTAGTGATTATCTCTACATGTGAAATTGTGAAGTATTGAAAATATCCCTAGTCGATGAATTGATAAAAACGGACACTATCAATTCTATTGAGACTATCATGGGTTATTCTCTAATCAGCTGATTCTCACTGGCTGGTGACATTGGGATGTCCGGAGATAAACATGGATGCTAGTTAAGGGAACTAGTTCATTGGAGTGACTAGCTGTAAAACTTCACATGGTAGTCTATACATAGACAGGTCAGTGAAGTTCTTACTGCAGCTTAAGTGCGATGTTCCTTTGACTTGCGGTGTTCAAGTCATCTTGGTCATGGAGACTTATACATTAACATCTTAAGCAAGCATCTCCAAAGGAGGTGTGGACCCAGGATGGTTGGGTATAAGCCGAAGTGCCCGAAGATGTTTGAACAGCCTACAAAGGATTCACCACTCCTTGCGAGGAGATGTATACCCAGGCCTATCGTCTGATTGTTACACAAAGCCTCTGGCCAGAGCATATCATGTTTAGAGTGTGAGTCTCTTAAATACATGAGAGTAATTAGAAATCCAAAGGACGAGAAAGACAATACTTGGGCTAGGTGTGACGTAGTCAGTCTAGTGGGGACTGACACAAACAGACCATGTCCTGAACCAAGTGGGTATAAGATGGTGAAGGGAATGGGGCACGATTCATTAGAGCTGCTGAAGGGTTTCAGAATTCTTTCTGAGGTCAACCGTTGATCTTTCGATTAATTGGGGATCATGATGTACTACTAGGTGCCACTCATGATCGTTCTATAATTAGTTGATTATAGACGGCCAACATAAATCGAAAGCCTATTTAGTCACACGCACTACGAGTAATCCGAGGGATTTAAAACGAGTTGAAAATTGGATTTTTCCATCAAGAGAAATAAGTCGAATCTGAATTTATCAGAGGCGCAATGGAAGCTAAAAATGGCTAAGTCTTTTGAAGGCTTATTGGGCGAATTAAATGAGATTAATTCGCGATGGGAGCGGCATGGTTTGGCCGGCCAAAGAGGTTGTCCACCCTCTTGGTTTGGCCGGCCATTAAAAGGGGAATAAACCAATTTAATTGGTTTAATTAATAAAATAAATCTAGCGCGATTTGTTTTATAAATTATGGATAAATAAATTGATATATAAAGAAATTTATATAAAGAGATTTATAAAGAAATTTGTAGAAATTTATTCTTTTTATGGAAATTAAAATGAACCATGAATTGGTTTAATTTTAATTTATAAAATCAATTATGAATTGATTTATCCATGATAAGAAAATTTTATACAAATTTTATTCCATAATTAAAAGAGGGAAGTATTTGTTTTATTATAAAGTTAGTTATAATAAAACTTAGCTTAAACGGAATAATTAATAAGAGAATTTATAGGATAAATTTCTTATGAAAATTCCGTTAAGAGGGAGACTTGACAAGGGAGAGGTTACTATATAAAGGAACCAAGGCTAGCATTGAATTCCAATCAATTGAGTAATCAAGAGATTAGTTCTCTCCCTCTCTCTCTTCCCTTCTCTTCCCCTTAGGGCCGGCGCCCAACTCCACCACCTAGGGCCGGCGCCCCTTAGCTCACCCTAGGGCCGGCGCCTCCTTCACCTAGGGTCGGCGCATCTTCTTCTCCAAGTGTTGCCGTGAGCCATCAAAACCAAGGAGAAGCCAACCAAGAAGAAGAAGAAGCGGATCACATCTCCTTCCTTCCCGGAATTTAGATTCCGTCTCTTGTTGGTTAGTTTCCATTCTTCTTTCTTGATCTTCTAGTTGTGCCTTTAGAGAATCTAGTAGTTCTCTTCGGCACGAAACTCGTGACTTTGCGAAGTCATCCCGAAGAGAACTCGGCGTGGATGCGAATAGAGGCGGAGCTTCCAAGGGACGCTACGGTTGGATCTCGTCCCTTACTTCGAGTTACGCGAGGTACTAAGTAAATTAATTTTAATTTTCCGTAAAGTTTTAATTTATGATCATGTCCACACATCATAAGGTTGCATGCTAGATACGTGGTTAAAATAATTTAATAAATTATTTTATACTAATTCTTCCGCTGCACGTAAAAATTTCAAATTTTACGAACCCGTATCCTTGTCAACATGCACCCGGTCCCAACAGTGGTATCAGAGCCGGTTAGTGTTCGACATAAGCATATAATTATTTTGCAGAAAACTTTGTCATGATCTCAATTTTGGAAAAAATTTTCAATTTTGAAAACTTTCAAATTATAATAAATTTTAGATTTAGGAATTTCTAAGTTTGGAAATCCTCATGAAATTTCGTAAACTTTTGAAATTTTCTAGTTTCTGAAATTTTATAATAATTGTGAAAACTTCCCATCTTTGGAATCTTTCCAATTTTGGAAATTTTTCTATTTTAGAAATTTTCCAATTTTGGAAATATGTAAGTTTTCTTTGTACCAGAAACTTACAATTATTCTGAAAACCTATTATGAAATCTCGCAATTTTGGGCACTTTCTTTCAAGAAAGTCTAGACAAATTTATGGACAATTAATTGATAATTAAATTTGAATTAGTTTTTAAATTGACAACAAAATTCTTTATATTAGATTGAGCCTCGGGGAGCCGTCCAATTTAAAAGTTAGTTATTGTAATTTAATTTTCCAATTTTAAATGAGATTGTCATGTTTAATTTGGTTACGCTTCCGAAGCGGACCAAATTGGATTTACGATAAATTACTTTTTTTTAGGTATCTGAGCCTCGGGGAGCCACCCTTAGAAAATGATTTGTTGTAATTAATTAAATCCATGAATAAAATATGATTTAAGAGGTGATGCTCTTACATATTGTTGTCTCCAAAATTAATTAGGAAAATGGTTTCTTATAGAGTTTTCTTAAATGAGATTTTCATGAAAATAATATGTGGTTGAATTAAGGGATTTGTCTCTTAATTTAATAAGATTTGATTTAGAGAAATCAAAGTCTTAAAACATATTATTTCCGAAATTGATTATGATAATTTAGGAAATTGTTTCCCAAAACAATTCCTTAAATAAAGTATGAAATTAGAATTAGGAAATCCGGTTCCTAATTCAAATAATGAGACTTGATAAATTAAGTCACATACATACTTTATTAAGGAAATCGTTAGTCATGACATAATTCTATGTCATGAATGTGCTTAGAAAAGAAAGGATGAGACCCAAAACCCCTTACAAAATATTAAGGCCAACACCTTCCATTAATATGGTTAGAATCGGAGTTTTGTTTCTCGTTTGGGTTGATGGACACATCCATGCCCGACTTGAACCTCAACATGTTCAAACCATGGAATTAGTTTATGAATAATATAGTTGGAGTCAGAGGTCAATCCTTAGTTTTGGTTGTTGGACACATCCAAGCCTGACTAAACGGTTGAATGAGCTCCAACCATATTAAAACTATTTCTTGATTAATGGGTCAGCCTTAAGCTTGGAGCATCGATTTGTTGTGCCACAGCCAAGGTCGATGTAAAGAGAGGTGCAGTTGGGTGCTATGTATAATGTTGCATACTTGTTAATGAGTTAACAACCCAATGATTTATGCAAACATTCAATTAGTTGATAGCATAAAGTGATAGTTACATATATGTGATATGTAATCGGTATAATTACCTACCTTCATAGCTAAGAAAACTTGATGGCCACAGCCATGGTGTTCTTATCTATGGTTGGATATCAACCTATTTGGAGATGTTCCTACGATCTCCCGAATTGATAAAAAGGGTTATTCAATTCGAAAAATAAATAGGATTTTATTAATGTATGTTGATACATTCTTTAATCATTCTTCTCACATAAGCTCAATTTGTATTTCTAGGATAATCACTCGATCATGTCTTCTCTGAATTTGCGTTCCATTTTGGACACCAATAAACTGACTGGGCCAAACTTCATGGACTGGCTTCGAAACCTGAGGATAGTCCTCAAGGCAGAGAAGCTTGCTTATGTCCTTGAAGATCAACTTCCCAACCGTCCTCCTGAAAATGCAACTCCAGACCAGTTTCCTGAGTTGCTCAACCTGCTGAAGACTGTAGAGCCTTCTGTGAAGCAGGATCAAAAGACGGTACTGTTAGTTGGTTCCTCGAAGAAAGGTTCTAAGAGGAAGGCCAAAGAACAGAATAAGGGAAAGAAGAAAAAGGCCAAAAAGACTGAAAATACCCTAAAAGGCACTTGCCATCACTATGGCAAGGAGGGTCACTGGCGAAGAAACTGCAAGGTTTATCTTGAGTCCTTGAAAGAGAAGGCATCCGATGCCCCATCCTCTTCAGTTATCTTCGTTATTGAATGTCACTCTATTTCCTCAAATACCTGGGTACTTGATACTGGGTGCAGCTCACATATATGTAATGACATACAGGGCTAAGGAATAGAAGAAGACTCGTCAAGGAGAAGCGAATTTGCGAGTTGGAAATGGAGCAAAGATTGCTGCTGTTGCCATCGGAACATATTTGCTAAAGCTCCCACTGGACGTGTCTTAGAATTGGATAATTGTTATTTTGTTCCTTCGTTAATAAAGAACATTGTATCTATTTCATGTTTGAATGAAAAGGGTTATCATTTAACTTTTAGTAACAATTGTTGTTACATAACTTTAAATGGCGTTCTTTATGGGAATGGAACTTTGTGCAATGGTATCTACACGTTAGATTTATCCGGTGACGTTTTCAATATCGAAGTTAGCAACAAACGTGCTCGAATAGATAATCGAATAGACTCCTACACTTGGCATTGTCGTCTTGGCCATGTAAGTAAGAAACGCATGACCAAATTACACCGATGTGGAATTTTGGAATCATTTGAACCCGATTCATTTGATACATGCGAATCATGCTTAAAAGGCAAGATGACCAAATTACCCTTTTCCGGAAAAGGTAATCCAGTGGGAGAATTGCTTGGTCTAATACATACTGATGTATGTGGACCAATGTCAACTCTTGCACAAGGAGGCTATAGCTACTTCATCACCTTTATCGATGATCACTCACGATTCGGGTATGTGTTCTTGATGAAACACAAATCTGAAGCCTTTGAGAAATTCAAAGAGTTCAGAAATGAAGTAGAGAAACAGCTTGGCAAAAGTATTAAAATACTTCGATCCGATCGGGGTGGTGAATACTTAAGTCAAGAGTTTCAAGATTATCTTAGGGACAATGGGATATTGTCTCAATGGACTCCGCCGTATACACCACAGCATAATGGTGTATCTGAGAGGCGCAACCGAACCTTGATGGACATGGTTAGGTCATGATGAATCATCAACTCTTCCAAAATCCTTTTGGGGCTATGCACTTAAGACAGCTGTTTACTTGCTAAACAGAGTCCCGACCAAGGTAGTCTCTACTACTCCATATGAGACATGGAATAGTAAGAAACCCACTTAACTCACCTTAAGATATGGGGTTGTCCTGCTTATGTGAAGCGGACTGTATCAGACAAATTGGATGCTAAGTCTGATAAATGTCTATTTATTGGATACCCTAAGGAAACGAAGGGTTACCAATTCTATCATCCCTTGGAACAAAAGGTGTTTGTTTCAAGGCATGCTGTATTTCTGGAAAAAGAATTTCTTTTACAAGAAAAAAGTGGGAGTGGCATTGAACTTGATGAAGTTCAAGAAACTCCAATAGACATTACAGAGACACCTAGTCTAGACCCACAACCAATAACTCATAATGATGAGCTATCAGTTGAACCTAAAACTACACCACCTCTTCGTAGATCTGATAGGACACGCAATATTCCAGAGAGATACGGATTTCTCATAAGTGAATCGAACGACGTGTTACTCATAAGCGATGACGAACCTATCAGTTATGAAGATGTTCTGAAAAGTTCAGAAAGGGACAAATGGCTTGAGGCCATGAAGTCGGAAATGGATTCCATGTACGAAAACCAAGTATGGGACTTGGTTAACCCACCTGAAGGGATTAAAGCCCATAGGGTGCAAGTGGGTTTTCAAGAAGAAAACCGACATGGAGGTAATTAGTTACCTTTAAGGCTAGATTAGTGGCAAAAGGATATCGTCAGAAACAAGGAATTGATTATGACGAAACCTATTCGCCAGTAGCTATGCTTAAATCCATTCGGATGCTCCTAGCCATAGCAGCTCATTATGATTATGAGATATGGCAAATGGATGTGAAAACAGCTTTCCTTAATGGAACC
>JAGFNQ010009364.1:0-22806 GCA_024364735.1 Boesenbergia rotunda | reverse complement strand
ATCTTGCATTGCAATGATCCAATCGGGATCATTTAATGCTTCATCAATTTTTCTAGGTTCAATTTCGAAATTAGGGCAACTTCATTAGCCTCATTCCGGAAGAATGATCTAGTTCTAACCCCATGATGGATGTCTCCAACAATTTGGTCTTGGGGATGACTAGAGGCTAATCTAGTTTGCCTTGGTGTTGGTGGTGCTTCGTGAATGGGCTCACTAGACACAAGTTCAGCCTCAGGATCGGCTGATCTATGGATTGTCTAGGCTCACCGTCATCAGATTCATACCATCAACAACATTTGGACTTTCATTCAAACTTAGTCTCCTAAGTTCAAGTTGGACTCCATCTTCTGGTTGACCATTGACTTTTGGAATCTCTTCAAAGACAACATCAGAAGATTCTCAACAGTCTAGACTTCTTATTGTAGACTCGATAGGCTTTACTAACGAGGGAGTACCCGACTAGTATCCCTTCATCAGCCTTCGCCGTGAACTTTCCAAGATGATCCTTTGGTGTTTAGAATGAACACCTTACAACCAAACACCCGAAGGTGTTTAACCGTAGGTGGTTTTCCAAACCAAAGTTCATGGGGAGTCTTTCCTAAAAACCTATGAATGAGGACCCGGTTTTGCACATAGCAAGCTGTATTTACAGCTTCAGCCCATAAGTAATCAGGAGTGAGTACTCATTAAGCATGCTTCGTGTAGCCTTCTTGTAGTACACGGTTCTTCCTCTCTACAACACCATTTTGTTGTGGTGTTCTAGGAGTAGAAAACTCATGTCTATAACCCCTATCTCGACAAAATTCTAAAAACCTTTGATTTTGAAATTCACCTCCATGATCACTTCTAATTGTCTTAATTGTTAATGATTTTTCATTTTCTACCCTCCTACAAAAAGAAATGAAAACATCTAAGGTTTGGTCCTTATATTTTAAAAAGTAGGTCCATGTATATCTAGTGAAATCATCAATGATCACAAAGTAATATCTACTTCCATTCAATGATATGATAGTACTACAATCAAATAGATCCATGTGAAGTAAATCTAATGCAGTAGAAGTACTTACAACACTTTTACCATTATGTGCAGATTTTGTTTGCTTACCCATTTGACATGCATCACAAAGTTTATCTTTCTCATACTTGATGCTTGGTAAGCCACGGACTAACCCCTTGTTGGCCAACTTCCAGATGTTCTTCATGTTCACATGTGCTAGCCTCCGGTGCCAAAGGATGGACTCTTCTTCTTTTGACATGAAACACTTAGCAGAAACATTAGTAGCACTTTTAAATGAAACTTGATAAATATTATCTACTCTTGTTCCTACTAGTACCGTGTCCAAGGTGTCATGTTGTCTAACTATACATTGACTTGGTTGGAAATCAATTGTGTAACCCATGTCACACAATTGACTCACACTTAGGAGATTAAATTTCATCCCCTTGACTAGAAGGACATTTGAGATTCTAAGACATTTGGATATTTGAATGTCTCCTATTCCTATGACCTTTTAACTACCATTGTTACCAAATGAAACATTACCTCTACTTTTCTTATGAAGTGTGGTAAACAATGATCTATCCCCGATCATGTGTTTGGAGCATCCACTATCAACGAACCAAGTTGATAGATGCTGATGCTCCCCCTCAATCATAACCTACACAATTCGAAAAATAGAAGTTTTAGGTACCCAAACCTTGGGACCTAAAGCATCAACTAAACAAGACTTAGGCACCCATGCCTTGACCACTTTCTTTTGACCCTTGGGTGTCCTAGATTGTCTCATATCAGTCCTAGACATAAGAGACACAAATGAGTGTTCTTTAGGATGGTAACCAATACCAGCCCTATTGTAGACTGCCCTTTGGGCATTTAAGATCATGTCTAGGGTCTTAGAGCTAGTTGAGAACTTCTCAAGAATATTCTTGAGTTTCTCAACTTCACTCTTCAATGATTGGTTTTTTCTACTAGTAACTCATCATGCAAGTCATTCACTTTCTCAACCTTAGAGGATTTCAACTTTTCAACTTCAAGTTTCAATGATTTAATTTCATCTTCTAACAATTCAACATGCAAATCATCAATGTTATCATCCCTAGATAATTTCAATTGATCAATTTCTAATTGTAATGCTTTAACCTTATTTTTGACTTCTTAAGCATACTAGTTAAACATGCAATTGCTCTATAACATTTTTCAAGTTCGGGAGAAATTACCTCTTCATCATCCGAAGATAATGAAGCCGCGTTTGAGGAATTGGATGATTCATCACTGCTTTCCTCTCCAAGAGCTATAAGTGTCATATGCCTTATGCTCTTCTCCTCCTTCTCTTCATCGGATGAGCTAGAGGATGACTCATCCCAAGTGGCCTTCAAGGCCTTCTTCTTCTTCTTGAATTTTTCTTCTTTCTTTTTGGATTGGTCCCCTGCAACTAAGGCAATCCCCTTCTCCTTGGGGCCTTTGTTCGCCATTTCATGCAATTCCATCTCACAAAATAAATCATCTAACTTTACAATGGATAGATCCTTGGAAACTTTGTAGGCATCCACCATGGATGACCACAAAGCATTCCTTGGAAAGGCTTTCAAGACATACCTCACAAGGTCGCGATTCTCGACCTTTTCATCAATCAAATGAAGCCCATTGAGGACTTCCTTGAACCGGCTATGGAGCTCACTTACCGATTCATTCTCCTTTATGGAGAGATTTTGGAGTTGATTGAGGCACAAATCCCTCTTTGCGAATCTTGAGTCTCGGGTGCCCTCGTGAAGCTCGATGAGTTTGTTCCACAAGTCCTTTGCACTTGTGAAAGGACCAACCTTGATGAGTTGGTCTTTGTTCATGCCACATTGTAGAGTGACAACCGCCTTCGCGTCGGCTTCACTCTTTCGAGTTTGTTCGGCAGTCCATCTCCACGATTCAAGTTCTTTGCCTTCATCATCCTTAGGAGGGGTGAATCCCTCCTTCACCATGAACCAAGTGTTGATGTCCATCTTCAAATAATATTCCATCTTTGATCTCTAATATTGAAAGTCGGCGCCATCAAAGAATGGAGGTCGGGTGGTGGAGAAGCCTTCTCTCAACACCATCTTGTTGATAACTCTCGGATGTTAAGCCGTAAACAGAGCCCCAAGCTCTGATACCACTTGTTGGAAATCGGATGGCTAGAGACGGGGGGGGGGGTGAATATAGCCAATCACTTTCACTTAGACCCAAATCCAATTTCTGCACTTCACTTTGTTAGTAGCACAGCGGAAGTATGAAAACAGAAAATGCAGAAACAGAAAATGAAGGGAAACAACTACAACTAGTAAGATCGCTAACAAGGAGGGTTTACAAGGTTCGGGGATAACTTGCCCCTACTCCTTGGCGTGCCCTTAAGGTGGGCGATCCCTTGATCGTTGGCAGATCAAGCCCCGGTTAGCACCGGATAGAAGACAACCTCCTTCTCGGTGGAGAAACCTCTCCACAGCGTTTCAATCACAGATAAAAGTTTAAGCTCAATGAAACAACAAGAAAGATCTTACTCAAGCACTCAGCAAAGACAAGAACACAGCAAGCTTTCCTGAGCTCCACCCAGCGGCGATCTCACGCAAGAAACCCTTCCTCGTGTCTTCCCACTGTCGGACTCCAAGCTTCTTGTTCTCTCCTTCAAGCGCTCAAGTAATGGATGGTTGCTTCAAGAATGCAATCGCTTGCTCAAGGTGATGACAACTTCAGGAACACAGCAAGCTAGTTGTGGAGAACACAAGGCGCGACAAGAACTTAGTTCACAAAAACTGCTTCCTCGAAGCCTTCTTCCACCCTTTTTGTTTCTCCACTCAGCATCAGGTGACAACATTTCCTGCAGCCTCCAGCTGCCTCACTGCCAACGCCAGCTACCACTGAGCCCTCCCTGGACTTCCTGAGATCACCTTAGCCAAGCTCCAGTCAGCAGCTCCAGCCGTTGCAACCTGAGATGGAAAACGGACAAACCTGCTCCAAGGAAAGCCTCCATTGACTTCTCCTTGAGTGTTTGAATCCTCCCCTGTCACCTGCAGCTTAATCAGAGTGTTAGAGCAGCATATCACACAGTAAATCAAGTATCAGATGTAAGCAGCAGAGAATCGGATATGGTCAGGCGCGATCAGAGCGCCTGACAGTGCAATTTGAATTAAAGTGATCGGTCACCGGACCGTTCAGAGAGCATCCTGATCGGTCACCAGACCGATCAGGCTGGGTCTAGACCGATCAGGCTCCGTCCTGATCGGTCCCCAACGCTCGATTAGAAATCGCGATTTCTTTGGAACTCTCCTGGATCGATCACCAGACCGATCCCAGGTTGTGGGTCGATCACCCGACCGATCCACCTCTTTATCAGGCGATTTCTGAGTTTCGCAGTCCAGACCCCTGATCGATCACCGGACCGATCAGGAAATCGCCTGATCGGTCACTAGACCGATCAGGCTGGGTCCAGACCGATCAGGCTCCGTCCTGATCGATCATAGAGAGGAACCTGCGATGCTGGATCGTTCTCCAGAATGATCTGCACAGTGATCTTGATCAGTCACCAGACCGATCAGGAGCAGTTCAGCAAGGGAACTCAACCTCACTGTTTGCTCCCTGATCGGTCACCAGACCGATCAGGAGCCAAACAGTGGGTGAAACGCATACTCCCTGATCGGTCACCAGACCGATCAATCATCGCTGGATCGGTCACCAGACCGATCCACGAAGGAGCACCGTGCCAACTCCCTGATCGGTCACCAGACCGATCCAGGGGCTCCAATCACCTTAGCCCTCCAAGCTAAGGATTTTTCACCTAACCCTCCAAGTTGGGAATTTGCACCTAATCCTCCAAGTTAGGACTTTTCACCTAGCCCTCCAAGCTAGGACTTTTCACCTAGCCCTCCAAGCTAGGACTTTTCACCCAATTCTTTCGGATTAGGACTTTTCCAAACCTAGCCCTCTAAGCTAGGACCTGACCCTCCAAGCTAGGACTTTTTCACCTAATTCTCCAAGATGGGAATTTGCACCTAACCCTCCAAGTTAGGACTTTTCACCTAGCCCTCCAAGCTAGGACTTTTCACCCACCTCTTCCGAATTAGGACTTTTCACATATCTAGCCCTCCAAGCTAGGATTTTCAACACCTAACCCTCTAGGTTAGGATTTTCCAACACCTAGCCCTCCAAGCTAGGATTTTCCATACCATGCCTAATCCCCGATCAGAACTTAATCATAATCAATAATCATCCACCTAAACTAAAATCGGTGTCAACACCAAAACAACATTCAGGGCCAGACTGCATCAACACTTCCGAGGGACGCTTACGGTTGGATCTCGTCCCTTTCTTCGAGTTACGCGAGGTAACAAGTAAATTAGTTTACATTTCTGTAAAATTTTAAATATATGATCATGTCTACACAACATAAGGTTGCATGCTTAGATGTGTGGTTAAATAATTTGAGAAATTATTTATGCTAAACCTTCCGCTGCACGTAATTAATTTTAAAATTACGAACCCGCATCCATGTCAACATGCACCCGGTCCCAACAGTGGTATCAGAGCCGGTTAGTGTTCGACATAATCATATAATTGTTTTGCGGAAAACTTTGTCATGATCTCAATTTCGGAAAAATTTTCATTTATGGAAACATTCCAATTATGGTAAATTTTAGATTTAGGAATTTCAAAGTTTGGAAATCCTCATGAAATTTCGCAAACTTTTGAAATATCTCTGTTTCTGAAATTTTATGATAATTGTGAAAACTTTCCATTTTTGGAAACTTTCCAATTTTGGAAATTTCCTATTTTTGAAAATTTTTCAATTTTGGAAATACGTAAGTTTTCTTTGTACCAGAAACCTACAATTATTCTGAAAATTTTTTATTTTTAGAAACTTTCCATTTATGGAAAGCTCGCAATTTTGGGCACTTTCTTTCAAGAAAGTCTAGACAAATTATGGGAATATTAATTGGCATTTGAATTCATAATTGGAAATTAAATTATTTACAAAATTCTTTATTTTGGATTAAGCCTCGGGGAGCCGTCCAATTTAAAGTTAGTTGTTATAATTAAATTTCCTAAATTGAATTTAAATTGTCAAATGTTTAATTTGGATTGAGCCTCGGGGAGCCATCCAAATTATATTATCAATAAATTCTTATTTTGGATTGAGCCTCGGGGAGCCGTCCAAATTAAGTTATTTATTTATATTAATTTTCCATAAATAAAATATGTGATCAAATCTTGGAAATTTTTGAGGTGATTCTCAAACGATAATTTCCTTATTTGATTTATGAGGTGATGCTCTTACATATTATTGTCTCCAAAATTAATTAGGAAAATTGTTTCCTATAGAGTATATTTCCTTAAATAAGATTTTCATGAAAATAATATGTGGTTGAATTAAGGGAATCTGTCTCTTAATTTAATAAGATTTGATTTAGAGAAATCAAAGTCTTAAACATATTATTTCTGAAATTGATTATGACAATTTAGGAAATTATTTCCCAAAGCAATTCCTTGAATAATGTGTGAAATTAGAATTAGGAAATCCGGTTCCTAATTCAATTAATGAGACTTGATAAATTAAGTCACATACATACTTTATTAAGGAAATCGTTAGAACATGACATAATTATATGTCATGAATGTGCTTAAAAGAAAAGGATGAGACCCAAAACCCCTTACAAAATATTAAGGCCAATACCTTCCATTAATATGGTTAGAACCGGAGTTTTGTTTCTCGTTTGGGTTGATGGACACATCCATGCCCGGCTTGAACCTCGACATATTCAAACCATGGAATTAGTTTATGATTAATATAGTTGAA
Organism: Boesenbergia rotunda; assembly: GCA_024364735.1. Lineage (NCBI taxonomy): Eukaryota > Viridiplantae > Streptophyta > Magnoliopsida > Zingiberales > Zingiberaceae > Boesenbergia > Boesenbergia rotunda. Next base: position 15,988 of record JAGFNQ010009364.1, on the reverse strand, counting down.
GTCAGAGGTCAATCCTTAGTTTTGGTTGTTGGACACATCCAAGCCTGACTAAACAGTTGAATGAGCTCCAACCATATTAAAACTATTTCTTGATTAATGGGTCAGTCTTAAGCTTGGAACATCGATTTGTTGTGCCACAGCCAAGGTCGATGTAAAGAGAGGTGCAGTTGGGTGCTATGTATATTGTTGCATACTTGTTAATGAGTTAACAACCCAATGATTTATGCAAACATTCAATTAGTTGATAGCATAATGTGATAGTTACATATATGTAATATGTAATCGGTATAATTACCTACCTTCATAGCTAAGAATAACTTGATGGCCCCAGCCATGGTTGTTCTTATCTATGGATGGATATCAACCTATTTGGAGATGTTCCTATGATCTCCCGAATTGATAAAAAGGGTTATTCAATTCGAAAAATAAATAGGATTTAATGAATGTATATTGATGCATTCTTTATCATTCTCATCACATAACCTCAATTTGTATTTCTAGGATAATCACTTGATCATGTCTTCTCTGAATTTGCGTTCCATTTTGGACACCAATAAGTTAACTAAGGACAAAAGGATTGAAAAGGCACCAAAAGGCACTTGCCATCATTGTGGCAAGGAGGGCCACTTGCGAAGAAACTGCAAGGTTTATCTTGAGTCCTTGAAGAAGAAGGCATCCAATGCCCCATCCTCTTCAGGCATCTTCGTTATTGAATGTCACTCTATTTCCTCGTACACCTGGGTACTTGATACTGGGTGTAGCTCACATATATGTAATGACATACAGGGGCTAAGGAATAGAAGAAGACTCGTCAAGGGAGAAGCGAATTTGCAAGTTGAAAATGGAGCAAAGATTGCTGCTATTGTCATCGGAACATATTTGCTAAAGCTCCCTACTGGACTTGTCTTAGAATTGGATAATTGCTATTTTGTTCCTTCGTTAATAAAGAACATTGTATCTATTTCATGCTTGAATGAAAAGGGTTACCATTTAACTTTTAGTAACAATTGCTGTTACATAACTTTAAATGGTGTTCTTTATGAGACCGGAACTTTATGCAATGGTATCTACACGTTAGATTTATCTGGTGACATTTTCAATATCGAAGTTAGCAACAAACGTGCTCGAATAGATAATCAAATAGACTCCTATATGTAGCATTGTCGTCTTGGCCATATAAGCAAGAAACGCATGACCAAATTACACCGATGTGGAATTCTGGAATCATTTGAACCCGGTTCATTTGATACATGCGAATCATGCCTAAAAGGCAAGATGGCCAAATTACCCTTTTTCGGAAAAGGTAAACCAGTGGGAGAATTGCTTGGTCTAATACATACTGATGTATGTGGACCAATGTCAACTCTTGCACAAGGAGGCTATAGCTACTTCATTACCTTTATCGATGATCACTCACGATTCGGGTATGTGTTCTTAATGAAACACAAATCTGAAGCTTTTGAGAAATTCAAAGAGTTCAGAAGTGAAGTAGAGAAACAGCTTGGCAAAAGTATTAAGATGCTTCGATCCAATAGGGGTAGTGAATACTTAAGTCAAGAGTTTCATGATTATCTTAGGGACAATGAGATATTGTCTCAATGGACTCCGCCATATACACCACAGCATAATGGTGTATCTGAGAGGCGTAACCGAACCTTGATGGACATGGTTAGATCTATGATGAATCATGCAACTCTTCCAAAATCCTTTTGGGGCTATGCGCTTAAGACAACTGTTTACTTGCTAAACAGAGTCCCGACCAAGGTAGTCTCTACTACTCCATATGAGACGTGGAATAGTAAGAAACCTCATTATCTCACCTAAAGATATGGGGTTGTCCTGCTTATGTAAAGCGGACTATATCAGACAAATTGGATGCTAAGTCTGATAAATGTCTATTTATTGGATACCCTAAGGAAACGAAGGGTTACCAATTCTATCATCCCTTGGAACAAAAGGTGTTTGTTTCAAGGCATGCTGTATTTCTAGAAAAAGAATTTCTTTTACAAAAAAACAGTGGGAGTAGCATTGAACTTGAAGAAGTTCAAGAAACTCCAATAGACATTACAGAGAAACCTAGTCTAGACCCACAACCGATAACTCATAATGATGAGCTATCAGTTGAACCTAAAACAACACCACTTCTTCGTAGGTCTAATAAGACACGCAATATTCCAGAGAGATACGGATTTCTCATAAGTGAATCAAACGACGTGTTACTCATTAACAATGACGAACCTATCAATTATGAAAATGTTCTGAATAATTCAGAAATGGATAAATGGCTTGAAGCCAAGAAGTCGGAAATGGATTCCATGTACAAAAATCAAGTATGAGACTTGGTTAACCCACCTGAAGGGATTAAGCCCATAGGGTGCAAGTGGGTTTTCAACAAGAAAACTGACATGGAAGGTAATGTTGTTACCTTTAAGGCTAGATTAGTGGCAAAAGGATATCGTCAGAAACAAGGAATTGATTATGACGAAACCTATTCGCCAGTAGCTATGCTTAAATCCATTCGGATGCTCCTGGCCATAGCAGCTCATTATGATTATGAGATATGGCAAATGGATGTGAAAACAGCTTTCCTTAATGGAAACCTGCTTGAGGATGTATACATGATACAACCTGAAGGTTTCACAACGATTGATAAAACCAAAGTATGCAAGCTTCTACGATCCATATATGGACTAAAGCAAGCATCCAGGAGCTGGAACATCTGTTTTGATGAGACAATCAAAGAGTTTGGTTTCTCACAAAATCCTGACGAACCTTGTGTGTACAAGAAGGTTAGTGGGAGTGCAGTCATATTCCTAATGTTATATGTCGATGACATATTACTTATAGGAAACGATATATCAGTCTTACAGTCAGTTAAAATTTGGTTGTCCAAAACTTTCTCCATGAAAGACCTGGGAGAAGCAACCTATATCCTTTGGATTAGAATCTATAGAGATAGATCAAAACGATTGCTTGGTCTTTTGCAGTCTACATATATAGACCGAGTGCTAAAAGGGTTTAGCATGTCGGAATTCAAGAAAGGTTACCTTCCCATCAGGCATGGGATCAACCTTTCGAAGTCTATGTGTCCGCGCACAGAAGACGAGAGGATTTGCATGAATAAGATTTCTTATGCATCCGCGATAGGATCTATCATGTATGCTATGTTATGTACTAGGCCCGATGTATCGTATGCTCTGAGCGTCACAAGCAGATACCAGTCTGATCCAGGAATGGATCATTGGGCGACTGTCAAGACAATCCTCAAGTACTTAAGAAGAACTAAGGATGTGCTCCTAATATATGGAGAAGGTGATATGGTAATACGTGGGTATACAGATGCCAGTTTCCAGACAGATAAGGATGACTCCAAATCTCAGTCTGGATACGTATTTATTTTGAATGGAGGCTCAATAAGTTGGAAGAGTTCCAAGCAAGACACTGTAGCGAATTCTACCACGGAAGGGGAAAATATTGCAGCTTCGGAAGCAGCAAAGGAAGCAGTCTGGATCAAGAAGTTCGTCTCAGAACTTGGTGTGGTTTCAACCAATGATGAAGCAATACCGGTTTATTGTGACAACAATGGAGCTGTTTCACAAGCAAAGGAACCAAGGTCTCATCAACGATCCAAACATGTGCTTCGCCGCTATCATCTGATCAGAGAGATTATAAGTAGGAATGATATACAAATTGAGATAATTCCCACTGAAAGGAATTTAACGGATCCTTTAACTAAGGCCTTGCCTCAAAGCAAGTTTAAGGGTCATGTTAGAGCCTGTTGTATTGGATACCGTAGCGATTGACATTAGGCCAAGTGAGAGTTTGTTAGTGATATGAGAAAAGTGTCCTAAGGCAATCGCCTTATGATTGTAATCATTTATTTTAATAAATGAATATTCACTATTTGAGTATACATGTTTATGTATTTGATTGAGATCTTAAACTCATTTACTGAATGTCCGCAATACAATTCACAGCATGAGAGAATTTGTGATGAATTCACAACTAGTGATTATCTCTACATGTGCAATTATGAAGTATTGAAATTGTCCCTAGTCGATGAATTGATAAAAACGGACACTATCAATTCTGTTGAGACTAGCATGGGTTATTCTCTAATCAGCTGATTCTCACTGGCTGGTGACATTGGGATGTCCGGAGATAAACATGAATGCTAGTTAAGGGAACTAGTTCATTGGAGTGACTGGCTGTAAAACTTTATATGGTAGTCTACATATAGACATGTCAGTGAAGTTCTTACTGCAGCTTAAGTGCGATGTTCCTTTGACTTGCGGTGTTCAAGTCATCTTGGTCATGGAGACTTATACTTTGACATTTTAAGCAAGCATCTCCAAGGAGGTGTGGACCCATGATGATTGGGTATAAGCCGAAGTGCCCGAAGATGTTTGAACAGCCTACAAAGGATTCACCACTCCTTGCGAGGAAATGTATACCCAAGGCCTATCGTCGGATTGTTACTCGAAGCCTCTGGCCAGAGCATGACATGTTCAGAGTATGAATCTCTTAGATACATGAGAGTAATTAGAATCCGTAGGACGAGAAAACGTTACTTGGGCTAGGTGTGACGTAGTCAGCCTAGTGGGGACTGACACACATAGACCATGTCCTAAACCAAGTGGGTATAAGATGGTGAAGGGAATGGGGCACGATTCATTATAACTGCTGAAGGGTTTCAGAATTGTTTCTGAGGTCAACCGTTGATCTTTCGATTAATTGGGGATCATGATATACTATTAGGTGCCACTCATGATCGTTCTATAATTGGTTAATTATAGACGGTCAACATAAATCGAAAGCCTATTTAGTCACACGCACTACGAGTAATCTGAGGGATTTAAAACGAGTTGAAAATTGGATTTTCCAATCAAGAGAGATTAGGTTTGGTTGAGCCAAATGATAAGTCGAATCTGAATTTTTCAGAGACGCATCGGAAGCGTAAAATGGCTAAGTCTTTTGAAGACTTAATAGATGAATTAAATGAGTTTAATTCATTGGGACGTGGCCTGGATAGGCCGGCCAAAGAGGGTCCCCACCCTCTTTGCTTGGCCGGCCACAACAAAGGGAGGGAACCAAATTGTTTGGTTCAATTTATAAAATAAATCAAGTGTGGTTTGTTTTATAAAATTATGGATGATATAAATTTTTTATATAAACCAAGGTTTGGTTAATTTTTCATGGAAATTAAAATGAACCATGGATTGGTTTATTTTATTTTATAAAATCAATCATGGATTGATTTACCATGATAAAGAAATTTATATAAAATTTATTTTTCATGGAAATTAAAATGAACCATGGATTGGTTTATTTTATTTTATAAAATCAATCATGGATTGATTTTCCATGATAAAGAAATTTATATAAAGAAATTTATATGATAAATTTCTTATGAAAATTTATTCTATAAGAAAAAAGAGACTTGGTTGATTTTTATCATGAATTAAAATATGATTTTAACCATGATATAAAATCAAGACTTGGCATGATGGAATAAGTCATAGAAAATTTATATGATAAATTTCTTATGAAAATTTATTCCATAAGAAAAAAGAGACTTGGCGGTTGAGAGGCCACTATATAAAGGACCCAAGGCAAGGTTCGGAATTCATTGGAAATAATCCAAGTATTCTTGCTTGGGCTCTCTCCCTCTCCTCCCTTCTTCCTGTTGGCCGGCCACAAGCCTCTCCCCCTTTCTTCTTGTCGTGAGCACAAGGAGAAGCACCGAGGCGACGAAGTTCTTCCGTTGGGACGATCTTCCTCTCCGACCATCATCACCTTGGGATTGGGCGCAAGTCATCTTTCTCCTTCTCGCCGGAATTGTGATTCCGGCCAACCTTGGTGGTGAGTTTTTCCGATGTGATTACTTCTCTCTTGGTTTTTGTTGCGTTCTTGGAGAATCTAGTAGTTCTCGAGAACACGAAACTCATGACTTTGCGAAGTCATCCTGAAGATACTCGGCATGGACGCGAATAAAGGCGGAGCTTCCGAGGGACGCTTACGGTTGGATCTCGTCCCTTTCTTCGAGTTACGCGAGGTAACAAGTAAATTAGTTTATGTTTCTGTAAAATTTTAAATATATGATCATGTCTACACAACATAAGGTTGCATGCTTAGATGTGTGGTTAAATAATTTGAGAAATTATTTATGCTAATCCTTCCGCTGCATGTAATTAATTTTAAAATTACGAACCCGCATCCATGTCAACATGCACCCGGTCCCAACATCGGGGACCCCTTGTCCAGTCTCTAATGATTTTGTCTTTGCCTTTTGTTTGTTTGCAAATTCACAACAAAGAACTTGTCACCCCTTTCCTCACCTCGCTAAAATCTTCCTGTGGACAACTTCAATGACTCGTGAACTTCAATAATAGGATCAAATTTGGCTTTGTCTATGAGAACACTTCGTCTGCTTTGAGGCGCGAAAATGGTGAATTCGAATAAGATGACTATTGTTACCCTATCACAAGAAGACTTCAAGCTACTGGTCACTGTGAAAACTCAAAAATTGGCTCAGCAGCAGCAGCCGAGCAGAGCTTCTACTACTGGCTTCCTAGCAGCATCTACAAACTGACCAGGATATGCCATGCATTTTCTGAAAGCACTTCTCCAGGCGGACGGTGGAGAAGAGGCAAAATTTGATTGGATGGACATATCTTCATCTAGCTATACACTCCCACGAGATCCACGAAAAGGAAAAGCACCGGCTGACCGGTGGTTGCCCGATCGGTTGGGCGTACCCTTCTCTATGAAAATATTGGAAGACCCCTTGCCGCGCCACTTCTGAACCTTTTCAATTGGAGAATATGGGGGCACCACCAATCCGGAAGAGCACTTGATGCAGTTCGAGAATGCCGCTCTGTTGCATCAGTATACTAACGAAGTTAAGTGTAAATTATTTTTTACCACCGTGTTTGCTTGACACAGCGGCTCCATACTCAATTTCAAGGTGTTCAAGAAAATGGTTTTACAACATTTTGATAGCAGTAAAAGGCATTATAAAACCTATATGAATTTGTTTTCATTGAAGCAAGACCCAAAGGAATCCTTCAGGGCATATATTAAGAGGTTCAACTAGACGGCGGAGGTCCACTCGACCATACTAGAATTATTGGTAAGTGCTTTTTTGCAGGGACTCTTGGCAGGGACTTCTTCCAATCCGTGGTGAGAAAGCCACCGAAAGATTTTGATAGCCTTCTAGGAAGGGCGACTAAGTATATTAATATGGAAGAGGTATAAGCTTCCCGGTAGAAGGAAGCAAACTCAGCCCCATCGCACCATACCAGCTAGAAGGCAGCACGTTCGATCAAGCCCATCAGAGGGCCCCGATTGGCCTAGACCAAGCCAAGCAGTGAACCTAGGCAAATACAACAAGTGGAGGTTGCTCAAAGCTACACTTCGGCTCCTCACAGATGGACCGCCTTCTGCACCTACCATTGAAGTAATAACTGTTGAGGCAATCTATGGTCTGGAGTGACCATGAGTTTTGATGTTTGGGAAAAGGGTTTAAGTTAGGTTTACCCTTGTGTTTTAATATGTGTATGTGAGTGTGCAGGATGTGCAGGTTACACATATTGACTTAGCTGGACGACTTCGATACAGTGAAGGATGGCATGGAGACAAGATGGAGACTTGTGTGCGTACCCGAGGGACCATGGATGGCAGGGACGATGAGCTGAGGGTGCGCAGATTTCGAGGCATGCGTGAAGGATGGAATGGAGGCAAGTTGGAGGCTTGTGTGCATCCGAGGGACGGGAGCTAAAGATGAAGAGGGCGCGAAGGCAATAGTCGAGGCTGCTGAGGAGTCAGCTGAGTCGTGAGGGTACGAGTGTTGAGTGAAATAGTCGAGGCGCGAAGGCATGTAACTCTAGTTTAATCCATGCTTGTATAAGTTTAATTAAGTACCCTATATGAGGTTAGGGTCTAAGAAAAGTTATGAGAAAAGAAAAGAGAAGATAAAGATAAGAAAAGAAAAGGCCAAGGCCTTAAGAAATCCCCAAAAGTCAAGACTTAGGGATTTGGACACACAAGGGGCTCGTTAAAATGCCAAGGCATTTAAAGATAAGAAAGAAAAGAAAGAAAAGCTATTTTATTTTCTAAGGCCAGTACCCAGCGTCCAAGGGCGTCGTTAAAGAAATCCAGGTGTCCAATTCCAAGGTCTTGGCCCTGGTAGACCAAGGTCTGCTCTATTAGGATTGGTGGCTCGCTACCCCAACCTTTTAGGGAACGCGCATAAGATGGTACTTACGTCTTAAGTGGATCCAAGTGAGTTATTATTTTCAAGTATATGCTTTAGCAAAGTTTTTCTAAAGTTTAAGGAATTTTTCTAAAAGTTAAAGAAAGAATTAAAGTTAAAGAATTGCTAAAGTTTCAAGTTAAGACTTATTAATGCTTGAGTATGCATGTCTTGAGTTATACATGTTGTTTTAGTGTTTTCTTTTAAGCATAAGAATATCTCATGTGATTTCACATTGTTTAAAAAGCATGTTTGCACATTTTCGAGATTTTGTGAGCTAGATAGTACTTACTAAGCTTTTTGCTTATTAGTTGCATTTCCTCTTGCTGCAGGTAAAGGTAAAGGCAAGCAATTCTGAAGGAAGGCGACAAGGCGGTGCTGAGTGACGTGTGTGTGGTGGCTGACCTTGGAGAGGTCCTTGGGACAAGATGAATAAAAGACTCAAAATACATTTGTTATAGAGTCTTAGTTTAAGTTAGATCATATAGCATTTATTCAAGTATTTGCGTTTTAGATATTTTGCATGTCTTAAAACCACAAGTAAAGATTCCATGTCATTTCATTTAGCATACATATCCTTATGATTGCCTTGGATGAGTATGAGTGTGAGTAGTTTTGAATATTGATACTTGATGGAGCTAATTGATGCATGTGCCAAGATATTGGTAGTTTCCCTTTGAATCAAGTTTTATTGCTTAAACATGCTTAGAAAAGTTGCATACACATTCCACAATGCTTTAGAAATGTTTAGAACATGTGTTTTGGTGTTATGAATGCATAGGAGTGAAGTTTGGTACAAAACTCTAGCTTAAAGTTCATATAGACTTTCATAGCTTAATTACTTCCGCAAAAGTCCTAATTTCAAGTTTATGAAGTTGTTTGGATTGGCTAAAATGTTTAGGAAACTAGTATAGAGTATAGAAATGGTGTTGTGTCTTTGTATGACTTGAAACTATAAGTTTGGTGGACCATTGAGACAAGGTTTCGAATCTGAATTTCAGATTTTCAGGCGTGCCAGTCGACTGGTTCAGTATCAGTCGAATGCCCTATCGAACAGTAGCTTCTGTTCGATGCATCAGTCGACTGCCAAGAGGCCAGTCGACTGGTGCCGCGCCCAGAAACTTTCTGTGGCCGATACCAGTCGACTGGTTAGATCGCAGTCGACTGGTACCAATGCAGAGAAGTGCTACAGATGAAAAGAAGCGTGCCATTGTATCATGCATGACTATTAGAGTTAGAATATCATCCCTAGATGGATTTAAAAGAAGAGTAAAGAAGTTCCGCATTCTTAGTCGTGCATTAGAGTCAAGAAGTAGATAAAGTAGCGGACCGTCTAAGGTAGAGAAGGCGGGTCGCTACAGGTGGTATCAGAGCAGTTCCCATTCTCCAGCATCACACACACATCAGCATCAACCTTGCCGTCTTCAAGTAAGAAAGCTTTAAGTGTCAGTTTTTCTATTGCTCCTTTATTTAATTGCAGTATAGAGAAATGCTTAAGTACTTACTCACATGTGCATAGAACAAGGAAGCATGTTTAATACCTTAGTATCACGGAATCATGTTTAATCCCTAGAATGGATATTAGGTTACTAAGTGAGAAGACAAGTTTATACCTAGAGAGGTAGTAGTGATTTCTTGTTCCCTTATGCATTATCAAGATGGCAAGAAGAGGCCGATCTCCTAATGCAAGGAACAGAACTCCAGTTCAAGATAACAATGAGCCTGGCATAGAACAGCCAAACCTGATGGCAGTCATTGCTCAAATACAAGCTCAGATTTCAGAGCAACAGAAGACCATCGCCACACTGATGGCAAATCAGCACCTAGTGCCCCCTACACCACCCACAACAGGAGTGGAGGACGTCCTTCATGTTGTGATCTTAGTATAGCAAGACCAAGGTCTTGATTTGCCCAAACACAAGGTTTGGAGGATTTCGGCATGTAAGGTGTCCGATAAAAGTTCTGAGTAAGACCAAGGTCTTACTAAGCCCAAGAACGAGCTATAGGACTAAGAAATGAGATGAGAAACAAGACCAAGGTATTGTTGTATCCTAAAGCAAGTTTGAGAACATTACCGTTAAGTGTTAAGTTATACATTTGAGGACGCCCTAGAAAGGCCCAAAACGAGGAGCAAGTTCCTAGAGGGCAAGAGGTAACAGAGTCAGTACCACCACCAAATCTCTTAGAGGTGGTGGCTCGGGGGAGTAAGGCAAGAAGCATACCTCATTCAGTAGAAGAAACTGAAGCCAGGGAATTTCCCAGGCACAAGTAAACCATGGGATGCTTAAGCACGGTTCAAAACGTTGGAAAGAATAGTAGGGCTACTGGACTGGCATGAGGTAGAGAAGATAAAGTGTGCATCTTTCTGCCTTACGGGAGATGCTAGAATATAGTGGGAGAGAGTCAAGGCCAAGAGAAATGTCAGCCAGATGGCATGGGCCGACTTCGGGACTGAGTTCTTCGAAGAATACTTTCACATGCAAGAAACCAACAAGCATTATGATGAATTCACGGAGTTCAGACAAGGAGAACTATCCGTGGATAAAGCAGTGAAGATGTTTAAGCGATTAGCTCATCTGTGCCCAGAACTAGTTAGCACAGGAAAAGAGATGGTTAGGCTAATGCTCAAGATGTTAAGGCCTGAGATAGCGTTAAAGAGGGCTAGCAGTGTTAAGAGGCCACAAACCTCCGAAGAACTAATACGTGGTGCTTTGATCACTGAGCACTACTTAAACAGTATAAAGGCCACCAGAAAGGTTGAACGATGAAGTTCTTAACAACCTTACCGTCAGGGGAAGAAATGGCCTCTACTTAGAGGCTAAGGGCAGTACCAATCTGGATTTCCAACCGAGAGCTCTATAGTGATTGGATAGTCCTTGAGATGAAGGATTATGATGTCATGTTAGGGATGGATTTCTTCAATAAGTACAACGCTTCAGTGGACTGCCGTAGAAGGAAGGTGGTTTTCAGCCCAGAAGGAGAACCACCATTCGAGTTTCAAGGAGCCCCAAAGAGGAAGACTCAGAAATTCCTCTCAGCCTTGGCAGCCCACCAGATGCTAGAGCAAGGGTGTGCTGGTCTTCTTGCACACATAATGGACTCAGAAGCAAAGAAAGAACTCAAGCAGGAGGATGTACGGGTAGTCTGCGAATATCCAGAGGTGTTCCCAGAAGAACTACCTGGACTACCGCCCAACAGGGAGGTGAAATTTGAGATTGAGCTGGTGCCAGGTACCGGTCCGGTCTGAAAAGCCCCATATCGTATGTCTCCAGCAGAGTTGAAAGAATTACAAGAGCAACTCCAGGAGCTACTAGACAAGGGCTTCATTCGCCCGAGTCATTCACCCTGGGGAGCTCCTGTACTTTTCGTCAAGAAGAAGGATGGGTCTATGCGTCTGTGCATAGACTACAGAGCTCTGAACAAAGTAACCATCAAGAACAAGTACCCCCTTCCTAGAATAGATGATTTATTTGATCAACTCAAAGGGGCTACAGTGTTCTCGGAGATAGATCTGCGTTCTGGGTATCATCAGCTAAAGGTTAAAGAAAGTGACATCCCTAGGACGGCCTTCAGGACAAGATACGGCCACTACGAATTTGTAGTGATGCCTTTTGGAGTAACCAATGCTCCAGCAGTCTTCATGGAGCTGATGAACCACATCTTCAGGGAATATCTCGATAAATTCGTCATTGTATTTATTGATGATATTCTCATATACTCACAGACTCCAGAGGACCATGCTACACACTTGAGGATAGTGCTGCAGATCCTTCAGCAGGAGAAGCTCTATGCAAAATTCTCAAAGTGTGAGTTTTGGCTAGATCATGTGACCTTCCTAGGTCACATTGTATCCAAAGAAGGCATTCAAGTTGATCCAGCCAAGATAGAAGCAGTCAGCAACTGGTGTAGACCCAAGAATGCCAGTGAAATCAGAAGCTTCTTAGGCCTGGCAGGATATTACAGAAAATTTGTGGAGGACTTTTCCAGAATAGCCTCTCCACTCACAGCCTTGACCAGAAAGAACAAGAAGTTTGAATGGTCAGATAAATGCGAGCACAGTTTTCTAGAGCTGAAGAAGAGACTGACCAGTGCTCCCATCCTGACGGTTCCAGAAAGTGACAAGGCCTTTGACATCTACAGTGATGCATCCAAGATGGGCCTTGGAGCTGTCCTCATGCAAGACGGTAAAGTAATAGCATATGCCTCCAGACAGCTCAAGGACTATGAGAAGAATTACCCTACCCACGACCTTGAGCTAGCAGCTGTGGTTTTTGCACTGAAGCTCTGGAGACACTACCTGTATGGAGTGCAGTGCAGAATCTTCACAGACCATCAGAGTTTGAAGTACTTCTTCACTCAGAAGGATCTGAATATGAGGCAGCGCAGGTGGCTAGAGTTGGTCAAAGATTATGACTGTGAAATCCTCTACCACCCAGGTAAAGCTAATAAAGTGGCAGATGCACTGAGCAGGAAATCCTGTGCAGCACTGATGTCCCTATCATCACTGTCTCACCACTTCAGAAAGAAATAAAGATTTTGGAGTCGAGGTAATAATTGAGCAACTTTCTGCATTGACTCTAGAGTCAACCTGCTTATAGATATACAAGAAAAGCAAGATCAAGACCCAGAGATCCAGAAGATCAAGCAGGGGATCCAAGAGGCAGAAATTTAGAGTTTCGAGTATCAGACAGTGGCATCCTCTACCTTGGAGACCGCCTTTGCGTCCCCAATGACGAGGAACTAAGAAAGAATATTTTAGAAGAAGCCCACAGTACCCCGTACTCTATGCATCCTGGTTCTACCAAGATGTACCAAGATTTAAAGAAAAGGTTCTGGTGGTCTGGACTCAAGCGAGACGTGGCCAGATATATCAGTACCTGCTTGACCTGCCAGAGAGTCAAAGCAGAGCACCAGAGACCAGGAGGAGTTCTGCAGCCTCTTCCCATTCCAGAGTGGAAGTGGGAAGAGATATCCATGGATTTTATCACAGGTCTCCAAGAACCACCCATGGACACGATGCAATTTGGGTGATAGTGGACAGATTGACCAAGTCTGCCCACTTTCTAGCCATCAAGGTGTCGCACTCAGTAGAGCATTTAGCACAGCTGTACGTGAAAGAAGTAATCAGGCTTCACGGAGTTCCGAAGTCGATCATTTTTGACAGAGATGGGCGGTTCATCTCCCATTTTTGGAGGTGTGTTCAGGACGCCCTAGGCACCAGACTTCAGTTCAGCACAGCTTTCCATCCTCAGACAGATGGACAAACAGAGAGAGTAAATCAGATTTTAGAAGACATGCTCAGGGCTTGTGCGTTGGACTTTAAAGGTAGTTGGTGCAAATTTCTGTGCTTAGCTGAGTTTGCCTACAACAATAGCTATCAGGCCACCATCAGGATGGCGCCTTATGAGGCATTGTATGGCGGAAAATGCAGATCACCCATATGTTGGCAAGAAGCTGGTGAGAAGAAAGAGATGGAGTCAGGACTAGGCAGCCAGACTGAGCTTATAGATGAGACCACTCAGGCTATCCAGACGATCCGCCAGAGGATTGAGACTGCCCAGAGTAATAGAAAAGTTATGCTGACACACGCCGTAGGCCACTTGAGTTCCAAGTTGGAGATTCAGTATTTCTCAAGGTCGCCCCTATGAAGGGAGTGATGAGATTTGGCAAAAAGGGCAAGCTGAGTCCTCGCTACATAGGGCCCTACAAGATTACAAAGAGAGTTGGGAAGGTAGCCTATGAGCTGGACTTGCCAGAGATATGTCAGCTATCCACAGTACGTTTCATGTCTCCATGCTAAAGAAGTGTATTCACGATCCCAATCAAGTGATTCAGCCTCAGTCAGTGCAGATCCAAGAAGATCTTAGCTATGAGAGCAGACCAACACAGATAGTGGACAAAGCAGTTAAAAGATTAAGAAACAAAGAGGTGCCACTAGTGAAGGTCATCTGGCAAAGTCAAAAGCATGAGGAGGTTACTTGGGAACGTGAGGACAGCATGAGAGAAAGATATCCAGAATTATTCTAAGTTCGAGGACGAACTTTTCATAAGGTATGGGGGATTGTAACGCCCCAAAATTTCCCTTTTAAGTCCTTAAAGTCCTTGAAATTAGTTAAAAATATTTTAGAAATATTCTAGATATTTTTAGAATATTTTTATGGAATTTTCCGAGTCCGTTTAGTATTTTATTAAAAGAGATAGCCCGAAAATTCTCGAAACTAATTTTAGAAATATCTTAGAATTTATTCCAAATTTATGGATATTTTTATAGAATTTTTCCGTAAACGAAAGTGGCAAAAAAAGTTATAAATAGAAAATCGCGTAGGTGGGAATCGAACCCTTCACCTACGCGCAGAGAGACAACGGGCGGACCAGCTGCACTGGTTGGTTTTGTTGAAATAAATTGAGTGAAACAATAGATAAGGTATAGTTAGGTAAATTCGCCCCATAAGTATAAATAGATAATTAAGGAGAGAAGTTTTATTTTCCTCACCCAAACCCTCACGCCGCCCCTCTCTCCTCCCTTGGGCGAAAACACCAAGCCTAGGGCTTTCCTCCGGTGGCCGGCCAAGGCTCTCCTCCAAGAGATTTTCCGATATTCGGAATCCCCACGACGAGAGGAACGCGTGAGCGCGAAGAAATCTCCGAGACTCCGAGTTTCTCCGGAACCTCCGACGCCGTTCTTGGTTGTAAGTCCAAGATATCGAGGTAAGTACTGCTCACCTGCAGTAAGAGGCGGTTTTTCCGCAAGTTTTTCCCGTTAGAAAGTTAAAAGTGCAATTTTCCTTTAGTTTATGATTTTGCATGTAACTCTAGTTTAATCCATGCTTGTATAAGTTTAATTAAGTACCCTATATGAGGTTAGGGTCTAAGAAAAGTTATGAGAAAAGAAAGAGAAGATAAAGATAAGAAAAGAAAAGGCCAAGGCCTTAAGAAATCCAAAAGTCAAGACTTAGGGATTTGGGCACACAAGGGGCTCGTTAAAATGCCAAGGCATTTAAAGATAAGAAAGAAAAGAAAGAGAAAGCTATTTTATTTTCTAAGGCCAGTACCCGGCATCCAAGGGCGTCGTTAAAGAAATCCAGGTGTCCAATTCCAAGGTCTTGGCCCTGGTAGACCAAGGTCTGCTCTATTAGGATTGGTGGCTCGCTACCCCAACCTTTTAGGGAACGCGCATAAGATGATACTTACGTCTTAAGTGGATCCAAGTGAGTTATTATTTTCAAGATATTCTTTAGCAAAGTTTTTCTAAAGTTTAAGGAAATTTTCTAAAAGTTAAAGAAAGAATTAAAGTTAAAGAATTGCTAAAGTTTCAAGTTAAGCCAAGAACAAGTAAGTTAAGACTTATTAATGCTTGAGTATGCATGTCTGAGTTATACATGTTGTTTTAGTGTTTTCTTTTAAGCATAAGAATATCTCATGTGATTTCACATTGTTTAAAAAGCATGTTTGCACATTTTCGAGATTTTGTGAGCTAGATAGTACTTACTAAGCTTTTTGCTTATTAGTTGCATTTCCTCTTGCTGCAGGTAAAGGTAAAGGCAAACAATCTGAAGGAAGGCGATAAGGCGGTGCTGAGTGACGTGTGTGTGGTGGCTGACCTTGGAGAGGTCCTTGGGACAAGATGAATAAAAGACTCAAAATACATTTGTTATAGAGTCTTAGTTTAAGTTAGATCATATAGCATTTATTCAAGTATTTGTGTTTTAGATATTTTGCATGTCTTAAAACCAA
>JAGFNQ010009363.1:0-74929 GCA_024364735.1 Boesenbergia rotunda | reverse complement strand
GGGTGTCGAAGAAGAAATAGGGCACGACTCCATCTGTCCGGTGGCTCCGGCGACGACCAGATCCCTTGTATAGGTAGAACCATCGGGGAAGGAGAAGGGAAATCGGGCGCTGGCTGCGGGCTTCGCGAGGGGAGGAAGAAGAAAACGCAGCGGCTTTAGCGGCTGCGGCTAGGGCACGCGAAGGAGAAGGCGGCGTCGGGTCTCGATCGGGAGAGGAAGGCAGTGAGACGAATGCGGCAATCACTAAGCCCTAATCGGTTTTTAATCATTGGCATTTTGCACTTTGGTCCATCCATGTTTGGGCATTTTACATTTCCGTCCTTAGAGTTTAGAATTCCTTATTCATCAACCCCTTAAAGTATTAAATTTCTAACCAAGTTAACCCCCAAGCCCTTAGGATTTTAGTTAGTCTCTTAACCCTAAATCTTCCAATATATTTTTCCTGAAGAATTTTTTTTTTTCGTAGTGAGATAAATGTGTCGGATTTTACATCCTCCCCACTAATAAAAATTTGGTCCCCAAATTTTACCATTCCTCATACGGTACACACTAGCAGTTAAACATGTCTGTACTTATCATGAGTAACCACTTCGTCTAATACCCTATGGTTACATTGCTATGGAGCAACGGGAGTTATCAATCCAGAGGTTATCATCTGATAACTAGGTACACCCGATCAATAGTTCAATCATCACACCCATCCAGAGCACTCAATCATAAGATCACGAGTACCATGTCTATACGCCGATCCTCAAACGTAAACGTAAAATCCATGAATATCACCCAAGTATCCACAAATCGATAACATCCGCCCAAACATCACAAGTCATATTTCTGTATAAATATCCTCTAATAGACCATCGGAAGATCACCTATAATTTAAAGATTGTGTCAATATGTAGTACCATATGCTGCTATCAATAACAGACTTCCTAAATAATCAACCACCAGAAGATCATTTATCCACCCAATGATCTATCAAAAGCTACAAATCCAGTAGATTTCATTTACACTAATAGAATTTTCAAAATACAGCATATCATAGAGATTCGTCAATCTCAATCACCCCCTCAACTCCAACGAGAAAGTCCACGGCGGTATCAACCTTATCATCCCGTGAACTAATAAATCCACGATGGGGGTATAATAACCGCAGTTCAGTGGACATCTTTGACCTCCTGATTGATGTCCAATATCTCACTAGAAGATAAAGAAAAAGCTAACTCTAGATCCTCCGCACCCTAGCGGATTATACATCCCGATGCACCATCGAGATTATCCAACCACATACACCCCAATCTATGAGTCAAGATCCCTCATAACATAGCGTAGCAACTAGAGAGTCACACCGACCGTCGACTCGTAATCCAGTATTCTCCGATTCCTCCATTCAAGGTTTAGAAACCTCTGAGTTCCAACTCCATAACATAGAGACATGTTATATCTCAAGAGTATCTCAACACCAGGCACAAACGACCCAAAGGTCTAAAAATCCTTGAGCCAGGGTATGTCAATCCTATACTGATCGAGCCAACTATGGCAAGCAACCCTAGTTCTCTCCCAGCTAATAATAGCTAGTACAAGTGCTCTGAATAATTAGTTTCCAGGAAAAACCCCAAAATCCTTAACTTCCAATAAGTTTGTCGACATATTCGACCTTAGCTGTCTGATTCAACAATCGGGGCTACTAGAGAATTAACATTCTCTGCTCCAAGATCTTATCCGCAACATGTTACTATTCGCTCACATGAGTGATCACGAATAAAATAGATTGAGAACATGTCAATCCAACTAAAACCAAGTATATAAATATCTATCCATCAAGTATGTATATAAGATCCCACCAAGCTGGGATAGTCTAACCAAGTTACTAGATGGGTATAAGAATAATAACATTATCCGATAACATGAGAGGAATTTTAACCATACCTAAACATATATGAATGGAAACATAACCCAATAACATGAGAGAATTCCTAATCCTACCTAACCAGGGTAAGGGATACAAGAGATGAGAAGAAATACCTGTCGCCTGAAGAGGTCCCAATCGCGCCAAGTCCCAAACAACCACATCGATAAAACTACTCCGAACAAATCCGGAAAGACTCGTAAAACCATTAGACACCGTAATCCACAAGTCCCGAAGGTATCCGAAAACCTGAGCTCTGATACCAAAATAAATTGGTATCAGATAAACCCCGAAAATCCCGTAAAAAACACGTAGGCATCGAAACCTACGCTCTGATACCAAAATAAATTGTCACGCCCCGAGACCCAGGAGCCGCTGATCCAATATAAAATCGGACAGCACCTCCCCTGTCCGGCGGACAATTTACACATACATACAATCTACATAACAATCCACGCAATATATATTTGCACAACCACGCAGTTTAAAGGGCCACAGGCCTCAGATATAAGCAGAAACAACAGTTATATGATTATAACTATCGAAAAACTAAATCCGAACTCACCTGAGCTGCCAGGGGGCAGGAACAAAACCAAAATCAATCGAAGTCCAACATAGGACTCAAAAGTACAATACCATCAAATAAAACGTGCATACATGTTCAAATCAAAATAGCGGAAGCATAATAAATACTACAGGGTCCACAACCGAAGCAACGTAATGCCAAAATCAAAAAGAGCTCCGCTGGAGCTGGGGACTGGCGACTAGGGATCTCCTCGCAGACATCAACCTGAAATAAACATATATGGCAACGGGGTGAGTCCATAGCTCAGCGAATACCCAACAGATATGCATAGAAGGTTATACCAACAATAAGAGTTCAGCTACTACAGTCTCACAACAACAGTAGGGAAAAACTAGTACTGAACATACCGAAGTAGATATATACCTGAATCCATCTAACCTGTATAGAGGGTAAGAAATACCAGAGGAAAACCAATGGACATATAAGCTCAGTTAGCAAGTCTCCAGAATATGCGATGTCAAACAAGTGCAGCAAATAAGTGCAGCAAACAATGCACAATGCAAAATATGCACATGGTGCAATGACATGTGTCACCCCCTAGTCCCAGTCAGGATATCGTCCACGACGTCCGCGTGGGTAGAGCGGTGACAAACTGTACCCAGTCAGGACATAGTCCACAACGTCCGCGTGGGTCAGCATGCAACAATGCAAGGATGGTGCATGCCCCAAACATATAAAGCACCCTGATGCAATGACATGTGTCACCCCCTAGTCCCAGTCAGGATTGTCCATAACGTCCGCGTGGGTGGAGCTGTGACAACCTGTACCCAGTCAGGACATCGTCCACAACGTCCGCGTGGGTCAGCATGCAATAATGCAGAGATGGTGTATGATAGATACACATACCTCCCTCCCAAGTCCTCAGTATACTAAGTCTCAGTCTGAAATCCTATAACAGGAAATACAGGTAACTTACAAGGTATACTGACCGGAAAACTACCAATCCCTCGAGGTCAAAGGCAGGAGATACACCACTATCTCTAAGCATATATATCGATATGACAATATCCGAGACTGTATGGAACAAACAGCATAATAACTCAGGGATAAACTACATGTATCCAGAACAGGCACAATAACTCAGAGATGAACAACAAGTATCCAGAACAGGCATAATAAACGGGGATAGCGTATAATCTTACTGCTATCTATAACAGTCTATGCATAATCACATGACAATATCAAAAGAGATAAGTCAAAGGGTACCCGCCTTAAATGAAGAAACTCGTACGTAGAGAACCCCTTGCGTCCAGGTATCCGTATCTGATCAACGTCCTGTATCATAAATCAAAACTTAGCTATCTTAACAAATGATAACTAGTTAAACCCAACCCCAATCATAGTTAAAACTCATCCTTATGTAAGGGTCACTAATTAGCCTTAATTAGTGCTTATTTTCTGATTAGGTTGAATCATAGTTCCAGTTTAGATTTAACCGAAGTTTAAACCCAATTGGTTACCACAACCTTGCTCTAGACCTAGTCCAACTCACCATACGGGTTGAGCATAGGATCAAAGAAATCAAACCAAACCATCACTCCTAATCCCATTGTTGCTCATGGCACAATGCATCACACCAACCACAATCAATCAAACCTATACACCCAAGAACAAACTCAATCCATTATCAATTAGTGTCACCAAAACAATGCTAATATCTAAAATCTGTTTGAGCAGAGATAAATTCTCATAATGATCCTATCAATACAAATCCACAGCTCCCAACAGCTAACTCCACTCAATAGCATCATCAAGACATTTGGACTAATTCCAACTTAAATTTGAAACAAAAGAAAACTGATCCACACAGATCGATCTGACAACATCAAACTGAACGGAAACGAACCACAAGCTCAACCCCTAATACAAATACTCAACTCCCAGCGTGATCTAATCTGATCACTGAACTCACAGAACTTGTTTCAACAAAACTCACATTTAATCTCCATATTCATAATAAGAACTCATCTCCACCAAACCAATTAGAACGCAAAATTGAGCATAATGAAACTCCACAAAACAGGATCCTCAACAAAATCAAAACAGTCCCAGTTGTTCCCGATCAGACTACACAAATTCAGCATGTTACAATGAATCAAACTCCAAATTGATTTACTTTCTTACCATATAGTCGCTGGATCAATGTGGCAGCGATGCACGACACCGGTGGTGAGAGGCCGACGATCGAATGTTTGAACCCAACCCATCCGAAAGGGATGACGGCAAAGGGGTCGATGGTGTCGACTTCAATCGCTCAAAGCAGATCGGGGAGAAGGAAAATGATGGGGTGTCGAAGAGAAATAGGGCACGACTCCCATCTGTCCGGTGGCTCCGGCGACGACCAGATCCCCTTGTATAGGTAGAACCATCGGGGAAGGAGAAGGGAAATCGGGCGCTGGCTGCGGGCTTCGCGAGGGGAGGAAGAAGAAAACGCAGCGGCTTTAGCGGCTGCGGCTAGGGCACGCGAAGGAGAAGGCGGCGTCGGGTCTCGATCGGGAGAGGAAGGCAGTGAGACGAATGCGGCAATCACTAAGCCCTAATCGGTTTTTAATCATTGGCATTTTGCACTTTGGTCCATCCATGTTTGGGCATTTTACATTTCCGTCCTTAGAGTTTAGAATTCCTTATTCATCAACCCCTTAAAGTATTAAATTTCTAACCAAGTTAACCCCCAAGCCCTTAGGATTTTAGTTAGTCTCTTAGACTCCCCGGAACTCTAGGAAATTTTCCTGAAGAATTTTTTTTTCGTAGTGAGATAAATGTGTCGGATTTTACATGTATCACCAAAGCTATGGTGTAGTTTAAGTCTATAAGTGAGTTTTGAGCAAAACTCACTGATGGACCTCCCATATCTGGAATTCTGAAAATCCTATATCAGTTGAGAGGGTTAAGCTAGGAGATGAAATTTTTGGGGTCCAAACCTCTAATCTTTCTGTATCACCAAAGCTATAGGAGTAGTTTGCAATAGGAGGTTTTTAGGTATATTAGTGGGTTTTTATGTGCCCACTGAGTACCAATATTTATGAGTTATGTTTTATAAACGTATTAATTAGGACAGAAAGATGTTGTCAGATTTATACACCTATACAACTACAAATTTATTATCCACCAACTTAAATCAGCAGGATTTTATGGTTAACAGAGACCTTGAAATTTTCCCAGTTGAGGCATACGGTGGGCCTGAAATCACTTGATTTCAGGCCCAACCTGGGCCTGAAATCAATTTATTTCAGGCCTAAGTTGGGCCTGAAATGGAGCTATTCAGGCCCACACTGGGCCTGAATTCAAGTGATTCAGGCCCACCGTGGGCCTGAATTCATTTTATTTCAGGCTCAACATGGGCCTGAAATAAAATGATTTCAGGCCCACCGTGGGCCTGAAATCAGTGAGTTCATGTTCACCTTCGGCATTAAATAAAATAATAATTTATAGAATAATATTATATATTTATTTAATTATTAATTTTTAGAATTTGAAACAAGTTTTTTAAATTTATGGTAGAGATAATCCATCTTACTAAGTAAATACAGAATCCATACCAAATTTCAATTCCTTCGAGACCATTAACTCATATTTTCAAATTATGTATCAGAAACCCACTGATGGACCTTCGATACCTGGATATTTCCATACTCGATATCAGTAGTCAGAGTTAACCAATGAGATGTTATTTCTGGTGTACAAACTTAGTCCCAATCATTATGAGTTATGTTTTCTTACCGTATCAATTGGTACACAACATTGCAGCAACTCGATGTGAATGAACATCACACAATTGTTTTGTTAAACAATTACAATAAATTATATTCATACAAATTACACAATTTCTATACAAATGGAGCTGAATCACCAGCAAAGGATATTTTTTTACAACATTACTTCAAGAGATTGACAGTCTCATGTTCTACAATACATGTCTCTCATAATATTTACTGTCAGATCAAATCTTATTTTCGTCATATCTCCTTGTTTAAAATCCATCTTCTCATCGTATAGGAGACATCGGACGTATTGCATAACAAAGAAGGCACAGTCCACGCTGAAAATAACAAACAGTATTTCTGATTTCAATAAGTGGGGTAATAAAATACTTTCATGATTTTAAAATTTTGAAACTCTTCCTCACATACTTACCTATGTTCTTGTTGGGGACATTTTTGTCTGACGGAGGGTCATTTGTCCAAGAGATGATGACTTTGTAGATATGGATGAATATCCGTAAGTTCCTCGCGAGTATATTGTTTAAGTTCTTTTACTTGTAAAAGATATCATGAAATTCAATGACATTTTTTACCAAATGATGAGCATATATATGAATAAAGGTAGGTAGCTCACCGCTAAGTCAAAATCATGCTTATATTTACGGCCACTAGCAAGAGAATTTAAATGATTGAAAGTCATTGCTTCTGTATCCACCGCCAACAAGTGAAAGTGTGTATTATCACTGCACAAATGTATTAAAATATATCTAAACCCTTGTTCTATCATATTAGTCTTCATCACTTGTTGCAGGGAAAACTTTCTTGACGATCTTATTGAAGCGTAAGAATTTGCAAAATCAAAATTATTAATAACCACATCATAATATTAGGTCTTTTACAATCTATTAATTGATACTAATTTACATCACTTGCTGTGAAGAAGGTTGAACAATATATTGACTTGTTGTATGGCCTACCATATGTGGATGCTCCCCTAAATATAATTTTACAGAAGGAATCAATGACCTCGCCTTTTGTAAAAACCTCTCCATTGAGGATTTGTAAGAATGAATGCAATTTCAAAGCAAAGGGTGCATCCTCCCAGATAAATTCATTAGCCAACCTGCCAAGTTAATTGATAAAATTATATATTAAAGGCCCAAATCTATTAACTAAACTATGTTTCATAACTTACTTTACGTTCTCCAATTTATTTATCAGGTAGTCACTTCTTTATCTTGATTTTTCTTCTTCGACTTCCTAAAATGCTTCTTCACAAACTACATCGATACAATTTACACCAAAATAATTAAAGACCAAATTCAATAAATTTGACGTAATTTATATGAAAATAACTCACATACCTCAATGCCTTGTTGCCTCATTTTGTATAGTTCGGAGGTCCTTCTTTTTTCCTCCTCTATATCTTATTCAGACATGACTTCCATTACAGTAATGGTTTCTCTTGCTTCATCCATATCCTCCTCACTAAGTTTCCTTTTTCCCTTGTCCATGACATTTGATATTTGTTCCTTTCTCCGCTTCCCCTTATGTAATAGCTGGTGCCATACTGGACTCTCAATTGGAGTATCCCTGTAATCATACCGAGTTCGGTCACGTCCTCTCCTTGTTCTACAAGATACTGGATCAGAAAGAAGACTGACTACAGGATAGCTTTCTTGACCCTCCATCCCCTTTTTTTCAATAATTGAAATTAATTCCTTAACCCTTTCATTCAAACATATATTCTCCTCTGTTAGCTCCTTGATTAGGGTGTCTTTAAGAATGCATTCACCACATGGCCTTACATCTTCTGTGTCATGTCCTTGTGATGTCTCCATTGCCCGTGGAATGTCATCCCCAATCTCAAGGTTCTCAAACAATGTGAGAACGCGTCCTCACCTACTCCTCTCGGGAGAATTTACCTGATGCCAACCGTTCCTCTGGTTGGACTTTTGCCTGACGGTCCTTTGTCAGGTCTTGTAAACTGGCAGTCCTTCGCCAGTTGCCTAGCAGTCCTTCGCTAGGGCTTAAGTCCCAGGCTGTCCTTCGCCTGGAGCCTAGCAGTCCTTCGCTAGGGCTTGATACTGGCAGTCCTTCGCCAGTTGCCTAGCAATCCTTCGCTAGGGCTTGATACTGGCAGTCCTTCGCCAGTTGCCTAGCAGTCCTTCGCTAGGTCTTGGATGCTGGCAGTCCTTCGCCAGTTGCCTAGCAGTCCTTCGCTAGGGCTTTTTCTGCACACTCAGTGAACAACGTTAGATCACAAATAAACTTAACTTTGAATCCTTTGCCAATATCAAAACCAGGTTCGATATGGTGCTTCCTGCACCAACAATCTCCCCCTTTTTGATTATGGCAACACAATTCAAAGTTAAGTAAAAAAACTTTATAACTGTTAAGAACATAATGTAAAAATGAAGTATAGCAATTTTACACAATTCAATGTTAAGTAAAAACTTTATAACATTTACTAACACAAGGTAAGATTTGAAAAAAAACCTTTAAAACCTTTATTTCTTATACTCCCCCTAAAACCCTGAGTACTTGTGTTATAATACTTAACTTTGACCTTTCCTCCCCCTTTGACATATATCAAAAATAAACATGGGTGAACAAGGTATCTAATAGGTTTAAGTAAGGGAGTTTAAAAACATAGTTTTCAAGAAAAAACTTTAAGTAATGGATTTCATAAAAAATGATGTTCAAAGTAATAGGTGTTTTGAAAATACATGAAGCTCCCTCAAAAAAAAACTTTCAAAAACTTGCAACATAGTTTTCAAGAGTAACTTAAGAAAAAACTTTAAGTAATGGATTTCATAAAAAATGATGTTCAAAGTAATAGGTGTTTTGAAAATACATGAAGCTCCCTCAAAAAAAAACTTTCAAAAACTTGCAACATAGTTTTCAAGAGTAACTTACTTAGCTAATATTTTGAAAGCAGGTTTTCCTTTTAAAAAGGTTCAACATTTGCACTCATAGAGAAATTTTCTTGGAACATATTTTGTGCATTAAAACCCATTTTTACTTAGAAAAATCTTTAAATAGACAAGTTTCTGCTGAAACATCTGTCAAAAATTTCAAAGGTTTTTGCTCAGACAAACTTTGTTTACTAAGAAGGATTTTGCTTAGAAAAAATTCAAAATAAATGTACTTAGTGCTTTTAGAGGTTTTGAAAGTACTTTGAAGATACTTAGACCAATTTTAAAGCACTTAAAAATACTTAGTGAAAACAAGATAAAATTTAAAATTTTCTCTCTCTTGGCCATATATCAATAAGAAACTTTTTGAAAAAGAAATTTAAGGAAAAATTATGTGGATCGGAGCTTATGAGTTTTGAGAACATAAAAATACTTAGCATAATTCTTGAAGGTATAGCAACAACTTTAAACTGCATCAACAAAACTCCACTTAAAAAATATTTTATATTTGTAGGCAAGTCTTTTAGAAACTTCATGTACTTAGAACACTATTGCCTTTACAAGTATTAGTACTTTTCAAAACATTATACTTTGAAAAATAGAAGTACTTTTGAAGATTATGCAACAAAAATTAATATTCTGAATACTTGACTTGATTTCTTTTCCAGTCTGACACAATCCTAGGAAACCTTGTTAACTACAAGGACATTTTCCTATGTGTCCTAGAAATTTTTCAACCCAAGTAAATATTATTAAAAAATAATTTCAGAAATAATTTTATAAGCCACAAAACATTTTAAAATAATATTATTTTGTAAATAATCTAGGGCTTGTTCTAAATATAATCTAGGGCTTGTGTTGTTTTAGTCATTAATTGGTCAAACTTGGTCAAAATAGTCAACCCTAGTCAACCCTAGTCAACATAGTCAAACGTGCTCAACATTGAAACCCCTTAAGAAACTTAGATAAAAATCAGACTGTGTCAAATCTAAGGGGAGATCAAATTAAAAGAAGAAGTTTTAAAATACTATGTTTTCCAATAATCACTATTTTTTTTTAAAATTGTGCTTTACAAAAACCATTATTATTTCAAAATGTTTTTCGAAAACAGGGTTTCTGCTCAAATTGAATTTACTAAAAATTATATTACCATGCTAGTATTCAAAACTACTCTTTTGATTTTAGTAAACCCTAAAGACACAAAGGAAGGTCTTCTTAATGATCTACAAGGACTCCAAGGATGTGTCAAATTTAGGGGGAGTCTAAACCAAAAGAAATTACTTCTAACAAGTATTTTCCTTGGCATTTATCTTTGAAATTATTAAGTAATTCTTTTGATATGAACTGAACCCTAAGAACTCAGAGGAAGAATACTTGTGGTCAACAAGCTTCCAAGGACTATATCAAGTTTAGGGGGAGGTCAAATTAAAAGAGTTATTAAACATTTCTAAATAATATGTTTTCATACACTATATTTTCAAAATTGTGTCGAAAACATTTGTCTTACAAAAAATTATTTTAAAATGTTTTGTTTGAAATACCTTTTGAAATAATATTTACTTGGGTTGAAAAATTTCCAGGACACTTAGGAAAATGTCCTTGTAGTTAACAAGGTTCCCTAGGATTGTGTCAGACTGGAAAAGAAACCAAGTAAAGTATCATGATCTCAAAATAACATTAAATTCTTTTAAATATTTCCTAAATCCTATGTTTAAAAGTACTTACATGCATACTTTTCAAAAGTACTTACATTTTTCAAAATTTGCATAATATCTCAAAATATAATGTTTTAAAAAGTTCTAATATTTTTCCAAGGCAATAGTGTTCTAAGTACGTGAATTTTCTAAAGACTTGGCTAAAAATACAAAATCTTTTTTCAAAATTGCACAATATCTTTCAAAGCGGAGTCTTTTTAGTGTAATTTAATCTGTGTGCTTTCAAAATTATACTAAGTATTTTTATTTTCAAAACTCATAAGCTCTTATACCAATTGTAGGACCGGTGCCGTCGATAGAGGGGGGGTGAATATCGACCGTTCGAAATCTTTCGGAAATCTTCGTAAAGCTTTCGTTCGTTCTAGACTTAAAATATTAGTAGCGCAGCGGAAAATAAATAGAACGACAAACAGAGCAAAAGACACAGCGGATTTTTACTTGGTTCCCAACCCCCCAGGGTCAGTACATCCAAGGCCTATGCACAGGAACGCCCGTCCACTATTGGTCTCCTTTCCGGACTTTCCGGAGGCGGAGAAACCTGACTTACAGTGCAATATTACAATCAATAATATAGAAATTTAAGTACGGTAATTAACCAAATGCAAACCAACAAGACAAGGATGAAGCTCGGCCAATCTGGACCTCCGAAGTGCCGCGCACTTCCTCCTGGAGCCTCCCGGTCGTAGAGCCTCGTTTCTAGTGTGTTGCCGTTGGTCAGAATGATTAGAACAGTACTTGGAAATCGTGTCTGAAGCTGAGGGGTCGAAGCCCCTTATATAGGCCTCCTGGGGGCGCCCCGGACGCTGGGGGCTCCCCGGAAGACTCGGTCAAACCTTATCCTTGCGCCTACCTCGTCGCAGGTGATAAGATCTTTGCGCCCCGGATGCTTCGGACGCCCCCGTGAGTGCTTATCCTGTGTTCTGACTTCGAAACAGCAAAACGGCTACTAATCCGGGTGCCCCGAACGCTCCGGGCGCCCCGGATGACACCTATTTTGACTGCATCACGAAAACTGCTTCTTTAGTACTGCCTGGGGGCGCCCTGGTTGCATGGGGGCGCCCCCCTTGCTGGGGGCGCCCCCCTTAAAGCCTGCACACCATGTATTTTAGCTAGTTTACCTGCTTTGTCTCTGGTTCTTGATACCTGCAAGATACACAAACACAAAGCATAGATACATATAATGTTAGCCTTAAGGACTTGGTTCGGACTTCGGATTTGCACGAAACCCTAGGTCGAACCGGCACGAGTTCCTATCCCCGAGAACTCGCCCTTCACCTACTCCTTTCAGGAGACGGTTGCCACCCAGTCCTTCGGATGGACTTTTGCTTAGCCTCCGATTACTCCGGATCTCGAGACGCCCGAACCCCGACCCGTCTCTACTCCTGTCCTTAGTCATCGCTCAGCTAAGTTGCTCAGTCCCATGGACCAAGACTTCATTACCTAGCAATCCTTCGCCAGGTGCCTAGCAGTCCTTCGCCAGGTCTTCATTCCCTAGCAGCCCTTCGCTAGGTTTTCTATGCCTAGTAGTCCTTCACTAGGTGCCTAGCAGCCCTTCGCTAGGTCTTAGGGTTACGATACCTAGCAGCCCTTCGCTAGGTGCCTAACAGCCCTTCGTTAGGTCTTGGGGTTACGATACCTAGCAGCCCTTCGCTAGGTGCCTAACAGCCCTTCGTTAGGTCTTGGGGTTACGATACCTAGCAGCTCTTCGCTAGGTGCCTAATAGCCCTTCGTTAGGTCTTAGGGTTACGATACCTAGCAGCCCTTCGCTAGGTGCCTAACAGCCCTTCGTTAGGTCTTAGGGTTTCGATGCCTAGCAGCCCTTCGCTAGGTGCCTAACAGCCCTTCGTTAGGTCTTAGGGTTTCGATGCCTAGATTAACTAGGACTTTTCTTCAGCTTAGGTCACTTCTCTCTTACTCCCCTTTGTCTGTTCAATATATCACTGATTAAGTGTATTGTCAAACATTAAAACACTTAAAGAGGAATACCATTGATGCAACTTGCACCAACATCATCCTCTGATTCAACACTTTTAGAATAATGTTTAAGTAAGTCCTCAATTCTTGTTCTGGTCGGTTGTTTTTCTTTGAGAAGTAAGTACGATAGAGGTCACCCGATGCTTTAGTTGAATTAATAGGGACCGAAACTCCACGGTCCACTATACCCAGTAACAAAGCAACATCTCGTCTAGTGAACGCAACCGGTACACCTGAAACAATTAAAATATTTAGTTATCATTAACAATATAGGCTTCAACTTATTTCACTTTGGGCCTGAAATGAATTCATTTCAGGGCCAACGTGGGTCTGAAATGAATTCACTTCAGGCCCTCGGTAGGCCTGAAATGATTTTATTTCAGGCCTACCGAAGGCCTGAAGTAAATTCACTTCAGGCCCTCGGTAGGCTGAAATGTTTATTTCAGGCCTACCGAGGGCCTGAAGTGAATTTTACCTGAAATTCACTCATTTAAATTGATCAAATATCAATCATTTAAGGTCAACTATATCCAAGTTTTATCTTACTATAGATATTGTTTAAAATTCATATTTAAAACTATTACCTGAGAATTTAAAAACTTGCGAGGTTGAATCCCAACTTTCAAATATATTAACCAAAATTCCCCGGATATGCTGCAATTCTTCTATGTCCAAGAAAATACTGAAGGGCGATTCTTTGATCTTCGCAATGTGTCGATCATTTAAAATTTCAAATGCTTCAACAAAATGTTTAAAGTGTCCTAAAACACTGCACCAATGTAATTTTTTCCCAAACTCATTTGAACCCTACAGTTTTTATACATTACAAATTTATTCAGCAAAAATAAGTATACACATTTTCACAAACTATGTTGTTCTTACCTAAGCGTATCGCTAACATACCTTGGTGATTAATGCAATGAAGAAGATGATGAACCACCCACATACCCTTTTCCTGCCATTATCATAAAAATCAACCCTGCAAATACCCTAAATCCTACTTTGATAGTGCCGAGCAGTATGGACTTCAACACAGCACAACTAGGGCACGCACAATCTCCTCCTTCGACAATACCATTTACCTTGTTGCGCTGAGAGATAAACCCTGGCCATCCGAATCACAAATTATTATTTTACTACAAAAGTGGTTCGGATGTCTCGAAAATGTGAATGGAAAAGGTATTCTGTGGCGGCAAGGGTATAATAGGAAGTTCACTTTAAACCGTGCAACCTTTGGTAAAATAGAAACCATGGTACGCCCTTTGGTAATTTCCAATTGTTACATACGCCCTTTGGTAAATTATCGTATTTATATTGAGTGAAGAGGTAAGTACCCTTTGGTTCGGACAAATCTGGACCGTTCATAACGAAAGGGTATAACCCTTTAAAGGTCATTTAATCTCGTCCCTTGATCTGAAGAGTTATAACTCTTCAGATCCATCTTGATCTCGGCCGTCAGATTAGAACATTTAATCCGACGGCTCAGATCCATTCTCCCTCTTCACATTCAGATCTTTGATCCGACGCTCCAGATCGCACCTTCTTGCGATCTGTCCAGATCTTTGATCCGACGACCACCATTCAGCGTATCTTAAACAATTAATTTCTTATTCACCCTTAATCGGTTTTGAGCAAATAAATAGTCCAGATTTATCTACGCAAAACGTAGATTTCGATTTTTAAGTCAAACTTGACTTTCAACGATCGATGGCATCAAAATCATATCCAACAATCCCCCACATGAATGGAAATTAATGCATATATTGCATGTATGCATGCTGACACTTTACAAGAGTCCAATCGATAAGTCAATGCATCGGGAAAGGTAGCTTGTGGCTTTAAACCTTCCATAATGGAATGCTATCGAGCATACTAGGCTGCGCAGTGAACGTGATGTCTTGAACTGCTCAGCTGTTGGTGTATACTAAGACAATAACACCCACACAGAGACTTATCTCACCCACTTTTAGTTCTCATGGTTGGTTCCGTTTCGGCCATGGATGCCATCTTGGATTCATGAGTGTTTCATTGAAGCGGCCTGTCTTCACACTCACATAGGTGACACTTCTATCAAGAGTATCCTACCATACTCCACCTTAAAGGTATAGAAGCCATTAAAAGCATAAGCTTATCCTCACTACATGTGATAGGACAATACCAAATCATCCTAGGATTGGTATAGTAGAGATAATTATTTCTCTTGTGCTGTTACACAACTTCTGTAACTTCGTTGTCCCATTGAACCAAGATCTTGGGATCTCCAATCAACAAGGTTGGGTTACCGCTACAGTCATTTTTAGTTGTAGATTTTCAATCTCATTCCTCTTGATGAGCAGTATACTTGATCTCGATTTAGCCCCTTCATTAGGGGATCTGCCAAATTATCATTAGATTTGACATAATCGATTGCAATCACTCCGTTCGAGATCAACTACATAATGGTATTATGTCGACGACGTATATGTCATGATTTACCATTATACATACTACTCTGTGCCCTTCCAATTGCTGATTGACTACACAGTGGATAAGTACGGCGGGCACAGGTTTTATCCAGCTCAGAATATCTTCCAAGAAATTTCGCAACCATTCAGCTTCTTCAGCTGCTTTATCAAGTGCTATAAACTCGGATTCCATTGTTGATCGAGCTATGCATGTTTGCTTGGTGTATTTCCAAAATACTGCTCCTCCACCGATCGTGAATACATATCCACTAGTGGATTTGGAGTCTTTTGTATCGGAGATCCAATTAGCATCACAATATCCCTCCAAGACTGCGGGATACTTTCCGTAATGTAATCCGTAGTTCATAGTATATTTTAAATATCTAAGAACTCGCATCACTTCTTTCCAATGGGTGTCGTTTGGATTGCTCGTAAAACGACTCAGTTTGTTGACCACACAGGCAATATCCGGACGAGTACAGTTTATGAGATACATTAAACTGCCAATTATCCGGGAATATTCCAATTGCGATATGGGTTCACCATGGTTTTTCACTAAGTGTTGACTTAAATCCATAGGTGTTTTTACAGTAGAGAGATCGTATGCATTGAATCTTTTCAAGACTGACTCTACATAATGGGATTGTGTTAAAACTATCCCATCGGACGTCCTGAGAATTTTAATTCCCAATATGACATCTGCTCAACCCATATCTTTCATGTCGAAACTATTGGTCAACATTTTCTTAGTACTCATGATGACATCATGATTACTTCCCATTATGAGCATGTCGTCTACGTATAGACAGACGATTACATAACTCTCAGGTGTGCTTTTGACATAAATGCATTTGTCACATTCATTTATTCTGAATTCGTTTGACAGCATTATTTTGTCAAATTTTTTGTGTCATTTCTTTGGTATTTGTTTAAGTCCATACAACGACTTAACAAGTCGACACACCTTTCCCTCAGTTCCAGGAGCTATGAATCCCTCGGGTTGCTCTATGTAGATTTCTTCTTCCAACTCACCATTTAAGAACGCAGTCTTAACATCCATTTGGTGTATTTCAAGGTCATACAATGCTGCAATGGCTATCATCACTCGTATGGACGTAATCCTTGTCACCGGTGAGTAGGTATCGAAGTAATCAAGGTTTTCCTGTTGCTTGTACCCTTTAGCCACAAGTCTGGCCTTATACTTGTCAATCGATCCATCAGCTTTATACTTGCGTTTTAATATCCACTTACAACCTAATGGTTTAGTACCAGAAGGAAGGTCTACTAATTCCCAAGTATGGTTATTCATGATGGACTCGATTTCACTATTGACAGCTTTTTTCCACAATGGGTCGTTAGAACCAGAGAGAGCTTCGCTTAGTGTTCTTGGGTCCATTTCTGACATGAATGTCATGAAATCCGGCCCGAACGATTTCTCAACTCTAGCCCGTTTGTTTCGACGTGGCTCTTCGCTTTGATTGTCAATAGCCCTTTTATGACAACTAAGTTCTGGAACATTATCTTTGTTAGAACTTCCGTTGTCATTATTTTGAACGTTTTCCTTCTTATTTGGAAACACGTCTTCAAAAAATATTGCATTCCGAAATTCTATGGTTGTACCCACATGAATATCAGGAATGTCTGACTATGAAGCGATATGCACTACCGTTTTGGGCATATCCGACAAAGGTTGCATCGAACGTTTTAAGTTCGATCTTAATTTGCTTTGGCTTAGGTACTTCGACCTTTGCTAAGCACCCCTCACAAATTTTAGGGTAAGTAGTAATAGCTCAGTTGGTTAGAGCGTGTGGCTATTAACTACAAGGTCGAAGGTTCAAGCCCTCCTTCTGCTTATGCTTTTTAGGTAATTTTTAGAAATCCTTCCATGAAGGAGGGAGTTTCTCAATTACCACAGCAACTTTGAATGACTTAGTCATCGTCATTCCTTCGGCGTCCAGATCATGCATTATCAGTTGCATGTCTTCGACCTGAGACGTGACGCTCTTGGAATCCACCATTTTAAAATCCAAAAACCGGCTGACGATGAATTTCTTCAGTCCGGCGTTTTCGGTTTTGTATTTCTTCTCCAGCGATTCCCACAGTGACTTAGTCGTCTCCATTATGCAATATACGTTATATAGCGCATTGTCCAGCGCATTAAGAATGTAATTGCGGCACAGGAAGTCTCCGTGTGACCACGCATCGCGAGCAGCCTGGCTCCCGGAATTATTTTCCGTAGCGGCTGGTGGGTCTTCACGCAGGAACCGTACAAGGTTCAGCGTAGTTAGGTAGAACAACATCTTTTGCTGCCATCTTTTGAAGTCAGCTCCGTTGAATTTCTCCGGCTTCTCGGCGTGAGGGACGACAGTGGGTATATCGTTGATTTTGAAGTCGGCTCCGTTCGACTTCTCGGCGTGAGGGACGACGGCGGTTGGTACATCGTTGACTCTGGCCATATCAGTTTGCCGAATAACTTTATTGTAGAGCGGATTCTCTCAACTTGGTGTGGTGGTGTAGTTGGTTACCACCTCAAATTAACATACAAGAGGTCTCCAGTTTGAATCCTCTCCATGTCAATTATTTTATAATAATTGCACCATTATCGTTTTACGATGTTGGAAATTTATTCCTACAATAATTCCGAATATATCTCCTTGGTATTTGACTTAGTCGATTCACGACCGTCGAAACTTCCGGGAGGTTGCTTTCGGAGGAAGCAAACTGATTGGTATTTCACGTCGAGGCTAGTGTTGGACACTATCTCCGTAAAACGATATTGCTCCGCTACTGGTGCTCACGGATAGCAGCAATTCGTTTCCAAGATACAACGACGTCGTCTCGGAATAGTAGCACTTCAAATTCCGAGACCGGCGAATCTTCCGTAGGCTTCTCGGACTCTCGATGCAGAAGAGGGAGGAGTGCAAATGCTTATAGATTGCAATGCTTGAATAAATGAAATGATCTAGTGGAGGGATCTATTTATATTGAGTGAAGAGGTAAGTACCCTTTGGTTCGGATAGATCTGGACCGTTCATAACGAAAGGGTATAACCCTTTAAAGGTCATTTAATCTCGTCCCTGGATCTGAAGAGTTATAACTCTTCAGATCCATCTTGATCTCGGCCGTTAGATTAGAATATTTAATCCGACGCCTCAGATCCATTCTCCCTCTTCACATTCAGATCTTTGATTCGACGCTCCAGATCGCACCTTCTTACGATCTGTCCAGATCTTTATCCGACGGCCACTATTTAACGTATCTTGAACAATTAATTTCTCATTCACCCTTAATCAGTTTTGAGCAAATAAATAGTTCAGATTTATCTACGCGAAACGAAGATTTCGATTTTGAAGTCAAACTTGACTTTCAACTATCGATGGCATCAAAATTATATCCAACAATTATATATGTTCAAGTGTAGCAGTCTGTCGTTGTCCCCAACTGAACTGAGCAGAATCAGATCGTCTACCCAAATTAGTCGGAAAAAATATACACCAGTGAGCCATATTCAATACAATCGTTAATTACATGCCTGAGGTGACTAGGCCTCCATTAATTACGTGCCTGAGAAATAGTCAAGTCAGGCAATTATTCTAAGTGGGAAGGCTCCAACCACGTATCTGCGATAGAACAAGCCATTGAGGCTGTTATGATTAGTCCAAGCCCTGGCAGAGGTTTGGTATATATCCATTCCACTGTTGCATTCTCGAAATGGATAAGAAATTGGGGCGACATGGGCCACCTCGATCGACACCACCCCATCACTGCTTCAGGTTATCCTGATGCATTCACTTTCGTGGAACAGAGTTTTACCAAAAGTGCTCAATTTTAGATTCCAAAATCAATGAAAGCTGCTAAGGCAACTGGTTGGAATTGATCCCACTTGAATTGGACAGATCGATGGATCTAAGAATCAACAAACACGAGGATGAAGAATTCCGTCGTTCTAAATCTGATGAGAATCTCTTCTCTTTTTTTCGACACGTATTTTAAAACATTTTGTTATTTTTGTTTACTTTATATTAGATGTCAATTTCTAAATTAATTTATATATGTATATATATATACTAAGACGATTGAGGGATGAATTTGAATCATTGCGAGGAAACGTGAAACCCAAATTCACGCATGTACTAAGCAATGAATTGACTTTTGCTTTTGTTTCTCCTCCTCCTCCTCCTCCTCCTCTTCTCTCCTCAATTATAGCACCCTGTTTAGATTCCGATCATGTCGGCGGCTTCCGAGTCCTGCGACCATGTCGTGTTGATTCCCTACCCAAACCAGAGCCACATCAACGCCATGCTTCAGTTCGCCAAGCGCCTCGCCGCCCATGGCCTCGCGGCCACCCTCACTCCGACCCGCTTCCTTCTCGCCACCACCAGCATACCCTCCCCAAGCCCCGTCCGCCTCACCCCCATCTCCGACGGCCACGACGCAGGCGGCTCCTCCGAGGCCGCCTCCGTCCACGAGTACATCGATTCCTTCGAGCGCGCCGGCTCTCGCAGCCTCGACGACCTGCTACGCGAAGCCGCCGGCCCCAACCCCGTCCGACTCCTCATATTCGACTCCTTCCTGCCGTGGGCGGGGGACGTCGGGCGGAGGCACGGAATCCCCACCGCCGCCTTCTTCACGCAGTGCGCCGCCGTGAACCTGGTGTACTTCCACGTGAAGGCGGGGAGGGTGGAGGTGCCGGTGCGAGAGGCGGTGGAGCTTCCGGCGCTTCCGCGGCTGGAGCTGAGGGACCTGCCGTCGTTTCTGCCGGAGGGGATCAACATCTTCCCGGAGTTCTTGGACCTGGTCCTGAACCAGTTCAGAGACTTGGAGAAGGTGGACGAGGTGCTTGTCAACACCGTCTATGAATGGGAGGCTCAGGTGACTGGATCACAAGTTAATTAATTAATTAATTAGTTTATTAATAATCTCGGCCTCCTTCTTAATGTTGTGTTTCGCACCAGGGCTGAGAGTCTGTAAATTTCATTACTTTTAAAAGGGTTTATTTTTAAAATAACAACATCAATATAATACAATAAATATTTATAATATTTAGGGAACCGAAATTCTGCTAAAAGGTAAAATTCCTTTCCTTTCCTTTCCTGTAGGCGTTCCCTTCGGAATGCAATTTTAGTATTTAAAAGAATAATAATGTCATAAAAAAAATACTCAAATGGAAAATTTTATTCTGGTGGGTTTCTATTTCTGTGCGTATAAGCCGAATGGATAAGATGGCTGACATTGTGCTCTGTTCCGATTATGACATGAGGCCCGGCCCCTGTCCGTAATCGATGCGCATCAAACGCCGACTTCTTGTCGTCTAGCGCTGCGCATGATGTTTATCCCGGCAGTGCAGACTGCAGACTGCACGGCACTGCACTTCACTGCACTTTTTAGCAAATTACCCTTCGATCATCCTCATCCTCATCCTCCCTTCGCTGTAACAAATTACCCTGATTGGACTTGCTGTTGATTTGTGCTGAAACGTGATTGGAATGTTTGTTTGTGAGCAGCAAATAGATTGCTTGAGGAGTGCTTATCCAGTCAAGACTGTAGGTCCGACGATACCGTACGCGTACCTCGACAGCCCGCTTCCCTCAGGCGCAAACAACGGCTTCCGCCACCTCTCGGCGGAAGGGTCGCCGTGCGTGGCCTGGCTCGACGCCCGCCCGGCCGCTTCCGTCGTCTACGCGTCCTTCGGCAGCACCGCCGCGCCGAGCCCCCAGCAGATGATCGAGGTCGCCTTCGGCCTCGCAGACGCCGGCAAGCACTTCCTGTGGGCTGTCCGGTCGTCGGAAGCCCACATGATTCCGCCGGGGTTCGCGGAGGAGCACGGCGGATCCGGCTCGGGTCTGGTCGTCGACTGGAGCCCGCAGCTGGAGGTGCTGGCACACGAGGCGGTGGGGTGCTTCGTGACGCACTGCGGCTGGAACTCGACGTTGGAGGGGATGAGCCTGGGCGTGCCGATGGTGGCGGTGCCGCAGTGGACCGACCAGCCGACGGTGGCCAAGTACGTGGAGGACGTGTGGGGGGTCGGGGTGAGGGCGAAGCGGGACGAGGAGGCCCGGTTGGTGAGGAGGGAGGAGGTCGTGAAGTGCGTGAGGGAGGTGATGGAGGGAAGCCGGAGCGACGAGATCAGGCGGAACGCTGCCAAGTGGAGGGAGGTGGCCAAGGCAGCCATCGGCGATGGGAACGGAAGCTCCAATAAGAGCACTATGGAACTCATCAATAAGTATCGTATCCCTCCAAAGCAGAGTAAGATTGTCGTCGATTAAAGTGTCGTGATTCAATTGCTCTGGGATTTGAATATCACAATTCTTCTAAGTTTTCGTGTTTGGATTTGATCAGCTTGTATAATTATTTATGCCATTTGATCAGCTTTATAGAGTGTGCTCGATCGTTTATTTATGCCATTTGGGTGGGGAATATAGTGAATGCAGTTGGATGATGGACTCTATAGATTGATTGCTGAATTAAAAGCAACTTATCTATAACTTGTTATGCTTCGACTGAGGCCTTAATATATATTAGGTTATGATCTTAGTGCTTAGGTTAGGTTGATCCTTAGCTTTTAGAGAGTCAAACAAGCCTATACAAATTTTAGGCTCATCCTTGAACCTAACTTTGGTCAACCAAACATGTTGCTTTAGTCAACTAAGGTAAACGATGTTGGGATAATATATGGTTCTAGAGGATATGAATGAATGAATGGCTTGGATTAGACAATCAATTGAAAATGCCTCAAGTCGATTATTTTGATAATTCTAGTTGTTAAGCAACAAATGATCTGCTAGCTAGCGATTGATTATAAATTTTCTCTAGTCGATTTCTCACGACTCCAATCATATATGGGACCTAATTCAGTTGACTATAGCTCAAGCAAAAATATTAAATTCTTTGTACTCTAGAATTTAATCAACTCAGGAGTTGACATAACACCTTAGTTAGCTAATGAGTTGACTAAACACTTCAATCAATTAAATTCTGAATCAACTCGGTTTATGCCTTCATAGGCCTATATAAAGTTTAAGATCAAACTTAACTATCAACTACAATCTAAAATATATTGTCTATTTGGTCGAAACCTTCCTGTAAACCACTAGGTAGTCTGATCCCCTAGCTAGCCATATACTGCAGCAATATATGGCTAGTTCAGGGATTAAACTACCTAGTCATTTATAGGAAGGTTTCGACCAAATGGACAATTTCCCCAATGTCATTTCATTGTGTTACATCTATTATTAACATTGTTTTTTTTACTTAATTTTTTATTGCTTAATTTATATTGTTTAATCATGCATACATTCACGTAGATTTGCATAATGTTTTTTTTATTAATTCAAGTATTTAACTCTTGGATTCTGACTAATTCCGAAGGTAAACAGTAAATCGAGAAAGCACGCGAGTATACCTCCCTGTCATCTACTATTGCATCGTGTCCCTGGGGCATGTAGATGTCCATATTTGGGCACAAACATGATCAATCGCAAGTCATGATGATAAGCTCAATTAACTTGGGGATGGGCCTTCAAATCTCGCTTGAATTATCAAGTATATATATTGACGGAATTGACTATTAATAGACAAAATGTAGAAACTTACTCGAAGAATTTCAATCCTAACGCCACTTTAAAATCACCCATCGGTATAATAAGTCTAAGCTTCCACTTGATTCTTAAAGTTGAAGTTGAATTGACTTGGTAACACCAACAATTAGTCTTGTTTGTGACTTCATGACTTTTCAGGAAGCTCAACCACACTAGCAACCTTAACCCCTAATCACTTTGCCTCATTTTAGCAATGAAATTGTGAGCGTTGCTTAAGAAGGATTAAGTTTACATGTGGACTCAATCCGATTAAGTCTATATGGGAGAGCTTAATCTCCATAAGATGAGTTTATACTTGATTGATTGCTAAAGGAGTTTGGATTAAATGGATGTGGATTTAATGCATATATCTACTAACTCAGCCCATTAATATTAATAGGCTGTTAATGATGAATGAATTTTATGAGGATGGATCCAAGGTATATAAGGAAAGAAACTTGACTTATTTGAGCATCTTGACATCTTGAGATTGAGAGAGTTTCTTTATCTTACTCCTCTATTCTCCATTGAGAAGGACTTTGGATTGCCGTCCATTCCTGTAGAAGTTCATTCAGTGCTTATAGAAATTGCGGTGACAAGTAAGAGATACAATAGTATTAGCGATGGACTTAGTTCAACATTTGGTTTGTTGATGTATCAGATACGTATTTCAGTTTTGTCTTATGATTGATAATAGCTAGATTTTATTATTGTTGACGCATATTGATAAAGTTCATGTATCTCAATTCATTACAATTGGTATCAAAGCTCGGAATTAGCTCATCCTAAATTTTTAAGGCATAATGATTATTTTCGACAATTTAGAAATATACATCGATTTTACATTCGATTCCATATGGATGAGAAAATCGATGTATATTTGGCGAATATAGCATTGGAAAACCGAAGAATATAAACTAGATTTTGAGTTTTTAATTGTATCCATGATGAACCCAAATTACTATGAAATTTTAGGATTTTCAAGATGGAAATCGCATTCAGAAAATTTGGTTTTCTAATATCAAATCACCAATCGATTGATAATCGTAAATTTGGGCACACAAATCTCCCAAATCGTTTGGGCAATGGATTTGCCAATCGACTATCACAAGGTTCACTTGACTAAGATGCCTAGAGTTGGGAAAAATATATTAAAATGTCCATATTGTTTAAATCTTTTCTCATTTATGTCCCTCAAAAATTTTTTTACGTTATTTATATCTCTCATCCATAATTTGATTTCTTAAATACGTTTCTACTATCAAACCTCTGTTAATATTTAACGTGCACATGATGATCATGTGAGTCGAAATCTACAAATGGATACCATATATCCATTAAATAAACATAGCTATCACAACAACATATATCCATAAATCGATAGTACACATCTTCTTCGAAAATGCATATGTTCAAACGTAAACATCAACGGTCATATATGGTTATCAAAAAAATAAGGTTTCTGTAATGCAATCATATACGTAAAAATAAAAGATCGGGCTAGAAATTCACATGTCCAAATAGGGGGCCCCTCCAAATAGATTACAAAATACACACTCAAACCAAAGTCAATTCTTTATGGAAGCTTCAGAAGTTGATCTTGTACTCCTTTTTGGTGCTGATTTAGCTCTCCCATCAACCTGATCTGAAATGATCGTGGCATTTGCTTGGACTGGAATTGAATGGCTTTGTTTCTTTGATTAGCAACATGTTCTCTGAGTTTGGAAATAGTGACAAAGCTTTCCCCCCTTTCACGAACACAGGATTTTGCATGTCCTGAAAAATAAAGTATACAAATTCATACTGGTCTACAACAAGACAAACAAAATAATAAATGCTATTAACTTACATTTATGGTGTTTGAGTAGTCTTGCACTCTAATTTTCTCACTAATCTGTGAGGTTGACCAATGGACCTGTCCTGTACTCACAAAAATGCAATTCATATTAACAATACAACTGTGGTAATACAGAATATTAATTAGTTGTAGATATATAATAACATATATAGTTACCGGAAGTTTTTTCCTTTGAATTGTTTTTGAAGCTACTGTCGGTCTTGATTAACTCTTCTGTGTTGAATGTTCATCCACACACTCCCTGATCTCTTTGCGAGAGGGAGTTGGAGTTGGGAGGGAGCATAAGATAGCGAGAGGGAGTTGGAGTTGGGAGGAGACAATCGAATGATTAGGGTTTGAAACGCAGAGGGAAGCTATTTGCATATTTCAACTCACGTGATCATCACGTGTACGTTAAATATTAATAGAGGTTTGACGGTAGGGACATATTTTGGAAATCAAATTGTGGATGGGGATATAATGATGTAAAAAAGTTTTGAGGGACATAAATAGAAAAAAATAAGCACAGAAAAGTTTTGAGGGATATAATGATGTAAAAAGGTTTGACGGTACCTTCTTCCCAAATAAGCACAGAACCCACAGCTTGTTCAGCCGCGAACAGGTAGACGAACAACATTTCTCCCTCCAACAGCTTATAGAGGATGGGGAGCTCAGAGAGATACGCTTTCAAATCTGTGAAAGCTTTCTCACACTGATCATCCCAATCAAACTTAACAGTCTTCCTCAGAATTTTGAAGAATGACAGGGTTCTGTCAACAAATTTGGTGATGAACCGAGATAAAACTGTAATTCTATCATTCAGCCGTTGTACGTCCTTGAAATTACAAGGGGATGGCATGTTGAGAATGATTTGCACTTTCTCTAAATTATCCTCAATCCCCCTTTCCGTCACCATGTACCCGAGGAACCGACCATTCTTCACCCCAAACAAACACTTAATTAGCGGGGTTCAGTTTCAGCTTGTTGGCCCTCAAGGGGGCGAATGTTTCTTCCAAGTCAGCTATCATGTCCTTTCCCTTCTCTGTCTTGGCCAGGATATCATCTACATATACTTCAATATTCCTCCCAATCTGGTGGTGAAAGTCCTTGTCCATTATTCCCTGATAGGTTGCCCCAACATTGCGCAACCTAAACGGCATGACATTGTTGTTGGGTTCTCCCGGCACCTAATCTCAAAAACACAGCGGAAACAAGAACCCTCGAGCGATCCATGCGAAAGAAAATTCGTACAATGTTCATCTATCTAATAGATCTATCTAATGTGTATACCTTTGGAGCATGCCCTTTGCTTATCCCGCTCGTCCAAGATGCGCCGGATCTCTTGCACGTTCAAGCTTCCGTGCCTCTATTCGTATCCACACGGACACAATCTCTCGACTTCAGGAGAACTACCTTAGTTGTGCTAGCAACTTGAGGTAGCTCGCAGAACACTAAGAACCCTACAATAGGGTTTCGGCCAAAAGGGAGAAGAGGAAGAAGAGAGGAAGGGAAGAAGGAAAGCACACACACTTATCTTTCAAAATGACTAGACCCTCTTTTATATTCATCCTATGAATATGAAGAGTCTTTTGTCTCTTTGACTTCCCTTCATTAAAGCCAATAAAAAGCACATCTTTTCATGTGACTCTTCACCTTCTCTTCATCCAATGAAGAGAGACTTTTCTCTTTCCTTCATGCAATTCCGACCGGGCCTCTCGGGCTTCCGACTCGGTCTCCCGACCAAGTCTCCCGAGCAAGTCCCCGAGCTCCCGACCAAGTCTGCCGAGCTCCGACCCAGTCTTCCGAGCTCTAACCCAGTTTGCCGAGTGCCGACCCAGTCTGCCGAGCTCCAAGCCCAGTCTGCCGAGTGCCGAGCTCCCGACCCGTGCTCCTGAGTTCCCAACTCGAGCTCCCGAGCTGACCTCCCGAGTTCCCAACTCGGGCTCAGATTTCCAAGTTCCCAACTCGGGCTCAGATCTCCCGAGTTCCCAACTCGGGCTCAGAT
The DNA here is from genome assembly GCA_024364735.1 of Boesenbergia rotunda. Lineage (NCBI taxonomy): Eukaryota > Viridiplantae > Streptophyta > Magnoliopsida > Zingiberales > Zingiberaceae > Boesenbergia > Boesenbergia rotunda. The sequence goes on along the minus strand of JAGFNQ010009363.1, from coordinate 48,263 downwards.
CTCCCGAGTTTCCAACTCGGGCTCAGATCTGCCGATCAGATTTCCCGAAGCATTGTGTCCTTTGTGTGTGACTCAATAGGTTCTCGTGACGTTGGCAATGCGCCTAAACACTTTAGACACATAAGCAATGAGCGGCATCTAGCAATGCATCATTGCTACCCAAGTAACAAGAAAAGTCGAGATCCGACTAAACCTCCGTGACTATGATAGTGTTGTTGGTGCAGGAAGCATCATATCGAACCTTGTTTTGATGTTGGCAAAAGATTCAAAGTTAAGTTTATTTGTGATCTAACAATGTTCACTAAGTGTGCAGGAAAAGTCCTAGCGAAGGGCTGCTAGGCACCTGGCGAAGGGCTGCCAGAAAACAAAGTCCTAGCGAAGGGCTGCTAGGCACCTGGCGAAGGGCTGCCAGGAAACAAAGTCCTAGCGAAGGGCTGCTAGGCACCTGGTGAAGGGCTGCCAGGAAACCAAGTCCTAGCGAAGGACTGCTAGGCACTGGCGAAGGGCTGCCAGGAAACAAAGCCCTAGCGAAGGACAGCTAGGTATCGGGCGAAGGGCAGCTCGGCCTCCAAGACCTGACAAAGGACCGTCAGGCAAAAGTCCAACCAAAGGAACAGTTGGCATCAGGTAAATTCTCCCGAGAGGAGTAGGTGAGGACGCGTTCCCCGTCGAGGGAACAGTAGGCGTCGGTTCGACCTAGGGCTCCATTTTGGAGACCAAAGTCAGAACCAAGACAGCTAAGGTTGTATAATCTAATGTTTTATTGTTTTATTATGTTTTGGACTAACCCTGGATGCAGGACCGAAGGAAAGTGTGTCTGCAGCTCAGAATGCCTCAAAGGAGTGAGGCAATGGCTGAGTAGGGCGCCCGGAGTGTCCCGGGCGCCCCCAAGGTTCATACAAAACAAATCAAAGCAAAGAGGGTTCGAACAGCTGCTGGGCGGGGCGCCCCCGTACTCCCGGGCGCCCCCGCTGCTCCCGGGCGCCCCCAGTGTCCCGGGCGCCCCCATGCGCATACCTCGAACCAAAAGCCTTCGAAGCCAGAAGATAAGGTTTGACCCGGTCAATCCGGGCGCCCCGAGCGCTCCGGGCGCCCCGGTCAAAGCGGATCCAGAGGATCAGACGCGACCGAGAGCTCTGCGGATCAGAGGCCACGTGGGGGGCGCCCCCGACATCCCGGGCACCCCCAGGCCCTATATAAAGGGCCTTCGACCAAGGCTTCAGAATAACAACTCTCTCAACGCCCCAAAGATCTTCTACGCTCGTGCCTTGCTCCGGAAACACTCCAACTCGAGCCGATGACGTCCCGCTGCCCCGAAAGAGTCAATCCACTCCGGACGTCGGTAACGAAGATCGAATTTTCTTTTAGTGCACTTACTTGTAATAAATTATTGTAAACTGATTTGCGCGTATATAGAATTGCCCAAAGTAAACGGTCAACGACCGTGGGCCTTGGAGTAGGAGTCGACACAGGCTCCGAACCAAGTAAATCGACTGTGTCTTTGTGCTGTGATTGTTTTTATTTTATTTCCGCTGCGTACGTGCTCTTTATGAAAATCCGAACGATTTCCGATATTCACCCCCCCTCTATCGGTTTTCTCGATCCAACAAGTGTATGACCTTATCCTTCTATCCTTGATATCTAGATTGACCAATGAGGCATACACCGTGTCATCCTCAATCAATCTTGTGTTTCTTGATCCCCGAGTAGACTCACTCAAACAAACGAGTTCAATATCTCATATTGACTCATTTGAGCATGACCATGCGTTTCAGTAGTCCTACTCGATCAAGGGGCCCACAGATATCACTCCCGTCATATGGGAGGGATAGATCTCATCTACATCACTCACATCCCTCCGCATAATTCATTATATACCCAGTGATCGCCTTTATAGTCTACCCTATTACGGGTGACGTTTGACGATACCAAAATATATAACTCCTTATGTAGGGAACCGTAGTGACTTCAGGTCTAAGGATTATTCATACAAATAGTCACATGAGAAAGTTTATGACACTCATATGACAATCTATGAATCTTTCTCATTGCGGGTCAATTCAGTACACATTCTCTAATGTATACCCATGTGTCAACTTGATATCACATATCCATGACTTGTGAGCTCAAGTCATCAGTTGACCTACATGCTAGTCTCTATGCATTAATATTGTCCCTGAATATTAATACTTGACTAGGAATAATTTAGTGTAGTGTTCTCTACATTATTTCACTATCGATTTAACCAATCGATATAATATAGATAAGAACCTACTACACAAGGACATTATTATACTTAGTTATTTGGCACAGAATACAAAGTAAGTATAATAACCAAACATGCCTTTATTAATGATAGAATATGATACAAAATGCCCCTAGTCAATCATCACATAATTGGCTCTAGGGCTCCTACTAACAATTGTAGCAATAGGTACCATCTGCCGTCACGAAATTGACCTTCTCTTGGTCTTCCCGAGCGAGGGGAACCTGGTGGTACCCCTGATAAGCATCCAACATCGAAATGAAATCACATCCAGAGGTAGAATCCACCAACCGATCAATGCAAGGCAAGGGGTGACAGTCTTTAAGGCAGACTTTATTTAAATCACGAAAATCAATACAGACCCACCATTTACCCCCGGGCTTAGGGACTAGTACAACATTCGCTAGCCATGTTGGGAACTGAACTTCTCTTATATGTCCGGCCTTCAGCAACTTTGCGACTTCCTCCCTGATGATCTTGTCTTGCTCGGGCGCAAAGTTTCTTCGCCTCTGATTCACCGATCGGGCTCCTGGGGTTATATGCAACTGATGCATGACCAAGGCAGGGGGACACCCTTGATCTCTTCAGTATCCCATGCAAACACATCCTGATGGCCCCTTAAGTAGCTGATCAGACGGCTTCTCAGCTCTGGTGTAAGATCAGTAGTAATCCTCGCGATTCCTCCCGCTTGTTGAGGATGAATCTGGACCTCTTCACCTTCAACCTCCCTGTATTCTTCTTTAGGCCCTTCTTCTTCTCGAGGATTGGCCAGGTCGATTTGTAACGCTTCATGCGTCTTCGGGTTCTTGTGGGCTTCTGCCCTGACCTCCCCACTGTAGCACGCCGGGAAGCCAACAAGTCTCCTTTGACTTTGGCCACCTGCTCACCCACCGGGAATTGATCTTCTGGTGGTAGACTGAGACCACCGCCTGAAATAGGCAGAGCGCCGGACGCCCCAGGATGGCATTGTAGGATGATGGAGCATCCACAATCATGAAGGGTGTCCTTCTCGTCCTCTCTAGCATGTCATCCCCTAGCGACAGAGACAGGGAAATCTGCCCTATCGGTTGCACTCTGTATCCGGTGAAGCCGAAGAGCGAGGTGAAGACCGGATGTATCTCATCCTCGTCGATCTGCATCTGGTCTAGAGCCTCCTTGTACAGGATATTGATGGAGCTACCTGTATCCACAATGATGCACTTAACCTCGTAATTAGCTATATCCATGCGAGAATTACTAGTACATCTTCATAGGGGGCTTCCACATCCTCCAGATCGTCAGGGTCGAATGAAATAATAGAGCTCTGGCGTTTGTCGCTGCTCGTCCCAATGGCATAGTTCTCCAGCCGACATGTGTGGGCCTTCCTTGCCCGATGAGAGTCTCCTCTAGTAGGTCCTCCGGAGATCACTCCTACATGGCTTGATGGAGGCTCACGCGCCGGAGCTTTGCCCTTCTTGGGATCTCTTTCTGGGGAGATAGATTGGCGGGGCACTATCTCCTGACTCCTTCCCCTCGAACGTGACCGAGATTGACGCCTGGATCTGTCTTCCCCCGATTGTTGTTGATGAGGGGAAGAGCTTCGCCAAGGGGATCGCCATCGATACCCAGCTTTATTCCACCGCTTGCGAGGCTTGGCGTATGTATCCTTAGACCTCCTCTTCCTCAAGGTGTAGCACTCCTCTGTAGAGTGTGTCGTACTACCGTGGAAGTCGCAGTACTTCTACGGCGGTTCAGGATCCGCAGTGTCAACCATCTCCACCAACCTCTTCTTACCGGACTAGTGACCCTTCCCGGAGCGACGATCTTTTGTCTAGGCTGGTGCAGGGGGGCCACTTCTATCGCATCGTACTGAGTCATGGATAGGGACTCCCGCTGATCTTTGCAGCGGGCGTACTGCACCTCTTCAACATTGGCATGCTTGACGGAGCGCCCCAATAAGTCATAGAAGCTAGTTGGTGGCTTCTTCACCAGCGACCGAAAGAAATCACCTTCGGAGAGTCCTTGCATGAAGGTACTGATGAGGATATCCGAAGTAGCGGTTGGTACATCTTGAGCCACCCGATTGAACCGCTGGATATAGTCCTTTAGCGATTTTTTGGTCTTCTGTTTGAGAGCCAACAGGTTCAACGCCATCTTCTAGTATCCCCGGCTGCGGGCGAAGTGGTTTAAGAAGACAGTTCTAAACTCCAGGAAAGAGTTTATCGAGTTTTGGAGCAGCCTCTGGAACCATCTCTGGGCAGCCCCTGACAGGGTGTTCAAGAACACCCGGCACTTCACACCATCTGTGTATTGGTGTAAGAGAGTCGTGTTCTTGAATTTGCAAATGTGGTCCTCCGGATCCGTCTTCCCATCATAGTCAGCAATTCCTGGACCACGAAATTTCTTGGGCATGGGAAAAAGGGGTAGGCGGAGATTTCATGAGGACTCTGGAGGCCTCGATCGTCCCCGATCCTTCCACCTGGTGTAGAACACTGGAAGCGACGGAGTGTGCCCTTTCCATGTCTCCCAAGGAATCTCGTCGGGGCACTATCTCCGAACTCCTTCCCCTCGAACGTGACTGAGATCGACGTCTGGATCTGTCTTCCCCCGATTGTTGTTGATGAGGAGAAGGGCTTCGCCGAGGGGATCTCCATCGATACCCCGCTTTATTCCACCGCTTGCAAGGCTTGGCATTTGTATCCTTAGACCTCCTCTTCTTCAAGGTGTAGCACTCCTCTGTAGAATGTGTCGTACTACCGTGGAAGTCACAGTACTTCTTCGGTGGTTCGAGTTCCGCAATGTCGACCTTCTCCACCAACCTCTTCTTACCGACCCAGTGATCCTTCCCAGAGCGAGGATCTTTTGCCTAGGCTAGTGCAAGGGGTTCACATCTATCGCATCGTACTGAGATCTGGATAGGGACTCCCGCTGGATCTTTGCGGCGGGTGTACTGCACCTTGATAACTACCATTTTGTTACTCCAATTAGGCTCTTAAATCCATGTTTTGATCCCTTTTCATATGCTTAAGTTTGCATTTACATTAGGTTTCATGAATTCTTTCTATTTTGACTTTGGATACAATTGTTTCTATATTTGAGATATTTTGGCATTAATTTTGAATCTAATTTTGTAAGCTTCAAATGACCATGAACCTAGATCAGATTGGATCAGACTTGAACTCCTACTTGACTTTGATCAAGGGGATCAAGAGGTGGATCAATGTGGGTCGTCCGATCAAGAAATGGCTAGATCTGAGCCATCTATCATCTGCTGACCAATCAGAGCTCAAGTTAGAGTTAATCTAGACCACAGATCAAGATCTGAAGATTTGGTCCCAATCAGAGGTCATCCAGCCGTTGGATCGAGCTTAAGAGGAGCCTAAACCATCCATTCAAAAATCAGAGAAATCTGAACCTTTCGTTGCAGATCTGAATGATCCGAGCTGAGGAGGAGTAGATCCTGACCCTTGATCAAGATCTGGAAGGTTTGGATCAGATCTGAAGAGATCCGACCGTCGAATGAGGCCGGAACGATCACAATCGTCAAAATTCAAAAAGGATCAGTTAAAACAGAATTCCCCTCCGCAGCTCTCGTCGTCGCGTCTTTGCTAGTTCTCTTCATTGTTCTTCGTCTGTTCATCAATTTTCTTCAAGTTTTCTTCTTCGATCGCGCGGTCACATTGGATCCGAGCTTGGTTCGAGTTTCCAGATCGTCGGGATCGCATCTCCGTGAGGTTTTCAAATTAAATATTAATTAAATTCAAATTAAATATTAATTAAATTCAAATTAAATATTAATTAAATTCAAATTAAATATTATTTAAATTTAAATTAAATCTTAATTAAATTCAAATTAAATCTTAATTAAATTCAAATCAAATAATTCAATTAAATTCAATTAAATTCGAATTAATTCAAATAATTCAATTAAATTCAAATTAAACCTAAATTAAATCTTAATTAAATCAATTTAATTCAGATTAAATTCAAAGTAAAATTAAGTTGAATTCAAATTAACTTCAATATTAATCCTAATCAAGTAATTTCTAATTAATTAATTCGTAATGAAGCTGAATCCAACTAAAATCTTAAATAACTTAAACTCAAACTAAAGTAAAATTTTACCCAAAGTGTAACAATTAAAATTAATAACATTAAATATGTCAAAGTGGGTTGACATATTCGCGGGTTCACTCGACATGTATCAAATCGGGAATTTGATACATTTTAGAAACTTAAATAAAATTATTTGACTTGTTTGACTCATGCATAACTGTCATGACATGCATTTGCTATTCTTTTAAAATATATGACATGTCATGCATATTTAAATTTTATGCATATATTAGAACGGCTATAGGAAAAAGAATAATTGAAACTTGATCAACCTAGTATTGGGTGGCGGTGAGATGATAGTACGTTAGGGAAGCCAATTCTAATAAGATCAAGTTCACTTGGTCTCTTTAGACTGGTGAAACTAGCCGAAGCTACCGATCCAAAACTCAAACTAGTTAGACCAGAACTTTTTCAAAAGATTAATTTTGAAAATGAAACTTCATTAAACGGCTTTGTCAAGGAAAGGGTGGATGATCCCATAAGGCTACGGCCAAAGAAGGCCTAGTGCCTCGCCAAGACCTGGAAGCCAATTTTTGAATTTCAAATTCAAATTATTCTTTGTTAAATTCAAATCTAACACAAGCTTCAATTAATTCTTAGAGTTAATAAATTAAGAAAAATAAATCAAGCATCTCACAATACACCTATAAGGCAACTATGCTTGTTGTATTGATACATCTAAAATAGGTGAGATGTTAAGGACTAATGAATTGAAAAATATTTTCCAAAATTATTTTTCAAAATTATTAGAATATTTTCATAAAATATATTTTCAAAATAGTGCTTCAACATAATAATGTTTTTATGGAATTCATGCTTGTCTGTTTGATTATATATATTATACATTTTCCAAAAATATATCTTTTCAAAAATTTGTTTGACTCACTCTATTAGACACAAGCCTCTTAGGATAACACTAAAGTTCCTTAAGGCACTTAGATAGAGTCAAACGGTATCGAGTACAGGGGGAGTACTTTTCATTTTTTTTTAAAAAAAAAATTTTGCACTTTAAAAAATTACTATTATTTGAAAATACTTTTCGAAAATTGAGCTTTAAATCATTATCACGTGTGTTTTTCGAAAAAAAAGGGTTTATGTTGTAAAATTTACCTGTCTTGTTTGATTTTGATAAACCCTAAAGACACAGAGGAAAGTCCACTTCATAATCTACAAGGACTCCTAGGACGTGTCAGATTTAGGGGGAGTCTAAATCAAACTTCTGAAAAAGTTTCTTTTAAAGTAAATTATTTTAAATTATTAGATTATTCTTTTAATCTGAATTAACCTTAAGACTCAGAGGAAGAGTACTTGTGGTCAACAAGCTTCCCAGGACTGGGTCAAGTTTAGGGGGAGGTCAAATTAAAAGAATTATTGAATATTTCAAATGTTTTCATGCGCGGTATTTTCAAATCTTGTTGAAAACATAAGTATTCTTTCAAAATAGTATCAATTTTCAAAAAAAATACTATTATTTTCAAAAATTCATCTAGTTTTTTTTCAATTTGAAATAATATCTTGAGTTTGGAAAATCTTCCAGGACACTTAAGAAAATGTCCTTGTAGTCAACAAGGTTTTCTATGATAGTGTCAGACTGGAAAATTAACCAAGTGAAGTCAAATATTATGTTTTCAAAAGTACTTATGTCTTTCAAAGCCAAATATTCTTTCAAAAGTACTATCATTTTTTTTCAAAATTCTACTAATATTTACTTGACCTTGAAAAATATTATGTTTCATAAAACACTTATTTTCGAAAAACAGTTAGTACTTGCAAAATAGGCATAACATTTATATTTTCTAAAATAACATTTTTTCAAAAGTTATGCATTTTCCAAAAGTACTTAATTATTCAAAAATTCAATATATTTTCAAAGGTACTTATATTTTTCAAAAATTACATAATTTTTGCAATATATTATTCAAAATACAATGCCTTCAAAAACTTTGCACTAAGTATTTTCAAAAAGAACCAAAAGTTTTTAATGTTGGTGCAAGTATTTTATTTTTGATGTATGACAAAGGGGGAGAGATGTGTGCATAAGTTAGAAAAATTTTATAATGCTTGTCCTTGAAGCTAGTTTAGTTCTTCAATTCCATAATTTCATATCGAATTGCTTGTCTTTGTTAAGTTAGGTTTTACAAGTTACTAGTTTAATTCCTGCTTTAGCCAAATTCATTTCAAACTATACTCTCATTCTTATTTGCAAAACAAAACCCCCATTCTAATTTGAAAACCCAAAAACAACATCAAACGATAACTACAAGTTTGAATTAAGCATTCACAACTAGTCCTTGAAAAAATACGACCTGAGGCCCAAATATTCTACATTTAATTTTGTTAGCCAAGGGTTTTCAACTTATAAATATCTAAATTTGAGGCTCATTCATGACACTGGTATTGGGCTTACATCAAATTTTTGGCGCCGTTGCCGGGGAAACAACTAGTTGAGTTTGTTTGATTTTTGCTTGTGTGTTTATTTCCATATCTTGTGATCTATTTCACTTGTTTCATTTTTCTATATACATTTGCTGCGATTTGTGTTTGTTGTATGACCAGGACTGCAGGTGGTAATCTTAAGGAATTTAATCCTGAAATAGAGAGGACTTTCAGAGCAAGGAGGAACCAAGTCAGAGTTTCAGAGGCTATTGATATTATTCCTACCCAACCCATTTCCACTCAATCAGGCAGTCCTATGGCAGACAACCAGAAAACCATGAAAGAACTTGCAGCACCTGATGATGCTTTCCAGTATTCATGCATTGCTTATCCAGAGCTTACTGGAGATTTTGAGCTGAGATCAGGGCTTATTCATTTATTGCCTAAATTTCAAGGTTAATCGGGAGAAGATCCCAACAGACACTTGCATGAATTCCACGTAGTCTGCTCCACCATGAAGCCTCAGGGGATTTCAGAAGAGGATATCAAGCTGAGAGCATTTCCATTTTCCCTGACTGGAGCAGCTAAGGATTGGTTCTATTATTTGCCTACTGGGCATGTATCTAGTTGGATTTCCATGAAGAAAGTATTTTTGGAGAAGTACTTTCCAGCCTCCAGAATAGCTATCATCAGAAAGAGTATTTGTGGTATACAGCAAGTAGTGGGAGAGACTCTATATGATTATTGGGAAAGATTTAACAAGTTATGCTCTAGTTGCCCATAGTACCAGATCATTGAGCAGCTCCTTATTCAGTACTTTTATGAGGGTCTACTCTAGATGGATAGGATTATGATTGATGCTGCAACTGGAGGAGCCTTAGTGAACAAAACACCGGATCAGGCTAGAGAGTTAATTTCAAATATGGCAGAAAATTCACAACAATTTGGGAGTAGAGCTTTGTCCACTATAGGAGTAAATTGTTGGTGCAAGTTGCATCAATGGTATTCCTCTTTAAGTGTTTTAATGTTTGACAATACACTTAAGTCAGTGATATATTGAACAGACAAAGGGGAGTAAGAGAGAAGTGACCTAAGCTGAAGAAAAGTCCTAGTTAATCTAGACATCATAATCCCAAGACCTAACGAAGGGCTGCTAGGCACCTAGCGAAGGGCTGCTAGGTATCATAACCTAAAGACCTAGCGACGGGCTGCTAAGCACCTAGCAAAGGGCTGCTAGGTATCGTAACCTAAAGACCTAGCGAAGGGCTGCTAGGCACCTAGCGAAGGGCTGCTAGGTATCATAACCTAAAGACCTAGCGACGGGCTGCTAGGCTCCTAGCGAAGGGCTGCTAGGTATCGTAACCTAAGACCTAGCGAAGGGCTGCTAGGCACCTAGCGAAGGGCTGCTAGACAATGAAGACCTGGCGAAGGACTGCTAGGCACCTGGCGAAGGATTGCTAGGTAATGAAGTCTTGGTCCAAGAGACTGAGCAACTTAGCTGAGCGATGACTAAGGACAGGAGTAGAGACGGGTCGGGGTTAGGGCGTCTCGAGATCCGGAGTAATCGGAGGCTAAGCAAAAGTCCATCTGAAGGACTGGGTGGCAACCGTCTCCTGAAAGGAGTAGGTGAAGGGCGAGTTCTCGGGGATAGGAACTCGTGCCGGTTCGACCTAGGATTTCGTGCAAATCCGAAGTCCGAACCAAGTCCTTAAGACTAACATTATATGTATCCATGTTTTGTGTGTGTGTATCTTGCAGGTATCAAGAACCGGAGACAAAGCAGTTAAACCAGGCTAAAAGGTGTTGGAGGCCCTAAGCAGGGCGCCCCCAGCAGTGGGGGCGCCCCCATGCAACCAGGGCGCCCCAAACAGTGGGGGCGCCCCCAGGAAGTACTACAGAGAGCAGCCTTCGCTGCTGCGAGTCTGAAGCACAGGATAAGCGCTCAAGAGGGCGCCCGGGATGTTCGGGGCACCCTGGTCAAAGGTCTTATCACCTACAACGAAGTAGGCGCAAGGATAAGAGTTGACCGAGTCATCCGGGGCGCCCCCAGCGTCCGGGGCGCCCCCAGGAGGCCTTTATAAGGGGCCTCGACCCCTCTGCTTCAAACACGACTTCCAAGTACTGTTCTGATCATTCCGACCGACGACAACGCGCTAGAAACGAGGCTCTACGACCGGGAGGCTCCAGGAGGAGGTGCGCGGCACTTCGGAGGTCCAGATCGGCCGAGCTTCATACTTTTTCTCGTTGGTTTGCTTTTTAATTACTGTACTTAAATTTCTATATTATTGCTTGTAATTCTGCACTGTAAGTCGGGTTTCTCCGCCTCCGGAAAGTCCGGAAAGGAGACCAATAGTGGACGGGCGTTCCCGTTCATAGGCCTTGGATGTACTGACCCTGGGGGGTCGGGAACCAAGTAAAAATCCGCTGTGTCACTGTCTTGTTTCTTTTCGTTCTATTTATTTTCCGCTGCGCTACTAATACTCTGAGTCTAGAACGAAAGTATTATGAGATTTCCATGAAAGATTTTCAAGGTCGATATTCACCCCCCCCTCTATGGACGGCACCGGTCCTACATAAATGAGGTCCAGATGGTTTCTAATGAACAAAAGGATATCATGAATTCATTGGTAGAGCTTACCTCGTTAGTGAAGCAAATGACATTAAACAATGTGAGCCAAAATCAGAATTTTTCGGTACCTCCACCTTCAAACCAAGTGATGAGGTTGTGTAGTATTTACTCAAGCCAAGAACACAACTTAGATTTATGTCCTAATCTTCAACAAGATGAAACACTAGCGACTTTCACTAGAGAACAATTTCAAGTCAAGAATAACCCCTACTCATCTACTTATAATCCAGGTTGGAGGGATCATCCAAATTTGAAGTATGACAATTCTTTTTATCAACAAAACCCTTCCCAACAGCCCTCACAACAATCTCAGCTGGCTTTCCAAAATTTCCAGCAGCCTAATCCGAGTTTACAGCAGCAATTTCAGCCATTTCAGCCTCAATTCCAGCAAATTCAGCAAGGTCGGCAAGGGTTTCAACCATTTCAGACCTTCCAACATCAAAATCAGCAAGTATTTCAGCCTTACAATCCAAATTTCCAGCCCTCAAGTCAACAATTTCAACCCCAACAATTTCAGCCCTCACAACAACAATTTCAACCTCAAAATCAGAATTTTCAGAGGTACAATTCTCAGCAATTCCAATCAAGTTTCCAACCAACTTTTCAACAATTTCAGCAGTCATTTCAACCCTATAATCAGCCCCAACAGCCCCATTTTCAGAGTTCACAGCAGAGTAATAATTTTCAACCTACTTCCTCATTTCAAGGCCAACCGAAGACTCATTCTAATCAAGGAGGCTATGGAGGATCTAGTGGGGTGAATACTCAACAACAAATGCTAGAGAAAATGATGCAACAAATTCTCCAACAACAACAAATATTGCAACAACAACAAGGCCAACAAAAAAATGATTCTATCTTACAAAACATTGAGAGACACATTGGACAATTGGCTAGTGGGATAAACCAAATGCAAGCCCAAGAATCAAGTCAATTACCTTCTCAAGCTACTCCTAATCCAAAGAGAAATGTTAGTGTCATCACTTTGAGGAGTGAGAAGGTTGCTTCAACTTCAAATGCTCCAAGGGCTGATTTTTTCTGAAAACCAGACAACACCTAGTTTTTTAGCCCCAAACAGCCATGAAATGTCTTTAAAATCAGTTGGTTTCAATCCTAGTTCAAGCCTCACTTCTTCTTCAATTAATCCTGTGATTTTGGTGGAAAATGAAGGAGAAATCAGTGGCAAAAGCGAACCTACAGCAGCTACTTCATTTGGAATTCCAGCTCAAGTTTTAACTCCACAAGTTTTGGCTCAAGAGGAGGAATTAAGGGTTCCTTTTCCCTTCCCACAGTGCAAGACTCAAGCCAAAAAGCAAGTGGAGGAGGAGAAGGCTAAGGAGTATAATGAGCTTATGAAGTTGTTCAGTAAGGTGGAGATTAATGTACCTTTGTTGACTATGATTAAACAAATTCCCAAGTATGTTAAATTTCTCAAAGATTTATGTGTTCACAAGAAGAAACTGAAGGAGAATGAGTTGGTCAGCTTAGGGAAAAATGTTTCAGCCCTTATCCATGCTATTCCTCAGAAATGTGAAGATCCAGGGGTTTTTACTGTGTCTTGTGAGATTGGGAGGACTCTCTTTCATGATGTCATGTTGGACTTAGGAGCCTCTATTAATGTGATGCTCAGATCAGTCTTCCAGATGCTTGGAATTGGTCCTCTACAGCCTACAGGAGTGGTGATTTAGTTAGCAGACAGGAGTCAGACTCATCCAGCTGGTATTATTGAAGATGTGTTAGTGAAGGTGAAGGAGCTGATCTTTCCTGCAGATTTCTACATTTTGGACATAGAGGGGGACTACCTAGCACACAGATCTCCACTCATACTAGGGAGGCCATTTTTGAAGACTGCAAGGACAAAGATCGATGTTTATGCAGGCACACTTTCCATGAAAATAGGAGACACAGTAGTCCAGTTCAGTATTTGCGATGCCATGAAGCACCCCAGAGAGGATCACTCTATTATGAGCATTGGTATTCTAGATGAGCTGGATGATGCAGATATAGTTGTTGAGGGAGCTCCATTTGTATTTCCAGAGGAGATGTCAATTCAGAGGAGGTTGATTTGGAGGATATGTCAGATTCACTTTTAGCTGGAGAGGATTTTATAGGTGTAGGGGATTGCACTGAGCCCCAGGGATCACCTACTTTGATTGATATTTCAGCAGACTCAGATGATAGGTGTGAAAGTGTAGGGGATTGCATTAAGTCCCAGGGATCACCCATACCTACTGAGCAGGCACAGATTGAGCTAAAGCCATTACCAGATCATTTGAAATATATTTATCTAGGAGAGGAGCAGAATTTTCCTATCATCATCGCCCAGAACTTAGATTCAGAGCAAGAAGATAAGTTATTGCAAGTTCTGAGGCAGCACAAAAAAGCCATTGGGTGGACTTTAGCAGATATACCTGGTATTAGCCCAGCTATTTGCATGCACAGGATATTTTGGAGGAAAATGTCAAACCAGTCAGGCAGCCACAGAGAAGACTAAATCCACTGATTTTGGATGTTATAAAGAAAGAGGTGACTAGACTCCTACAGGCAGGTATCATATACCCTATTTCTGATAGTAAGTGGGTTAGTCCCATCCATGTGGTGCCTAAGAAATCAGGAGTTACAGTGGTAGAAAATGAAAGCAATAAGTTAGTGCCCACTAGAGTAAAGAATTCATGGAGAGTTTGCATTGACTACAGGAAGCTAAATCAAGTCACGAGGAAAGACCACTATCCCTTTCCTTTTATTGATCAGAAGCTAGAGAGGCTGGCAGGGAAGTCTCATTACTACTTCTTGGATGGGTACTCAGGATATTTCCAGATTTGTATAGACCCGGAGGATCAGGAAAAGACCACCTTCACTTGTCCATTCGGCACATTTGCATATAGACGGATGCCATTTGGTCTTTGTAACGCTCCAGGGACTTTCCAGCAGTGCATGGTAAGTATTTTTGGTGAGTTATTAGAGCACTACATGGAAATTTTCATGGATGATTTTTTTGTATTTGGCACTTCATTTGATTCTTGTTTAGATAATTTGTCTAGGGTTTTACATAGATGCATTGAAACTAATCTTGTTCTTAATTTCGAAAAAAGTCATTTTATGGTAGAGCATGGTATTGTCTTAGGTCATATAGTCTCTAGGAAAGGCATTGAAGTAGATCCTACTAAAATTAGCATTATATCTTCTTTATCTTACCCCGTATGTGTATGGGATGTTCGAGCTTTCCTTGGTCATGCAGGATTCTACAGGAGATTTATTAGAGACTTCAGTGAGATTGCTCGACCCTTGACTAGATTGTTGCAAAAAGATGTGAAATTTTATTTTGATGATAAATGCAAAGAAGCTTTTCAGAGATTAAGGGAGGCTCTAACTTCAGCTCCTATTATTAGACCCCCTGATTGGAATTTACCTTTTGAAGTAATGTGTGATACTTCTAATTTTGCTGTAGGAGATGTTCTTGCACAGAGGGTGGATGGAGCACCTCATGTTATCTGCTATGCTTCCAAGACCCTAGATGCTGCACAAGCCAACTACACCACCACTGAAAAAGAGCTTCTTGTTATTCTTTTTGCTTTAGACCGATTTAGATTTTATTTGTTGTGCTCACATGTTATTATTTTTTTTGATCATGCAGCTTTGAAGTACCTTTTGAAAAAGCCAGATGCTAAGCCTAGACTAATCAGATGGATTCTTCTACTCCAAGAATTTGACTTGAAAATCAGAGATAGGAGTGACAAAGAAAATTTAGTTGCAGATCACTTGAGCAGAATTGAGGGAGATGGATTCCCTACCACCATTGATGATAACTTTTGAGATGAGCACCTTCTTGTGATACATGGTGAGTCGCCCTGGTATGCAGATTTAGTTAACTTTTTAGTAGCTCATGTTTTTCTTACACAATTTTCTAAGACTCAAAAAGATAAACTCAAAAGTGATGCTAAATTCTATGTGTGGGACGATCCTTATTTATGGAAATTTTGTAATGATCAAATAATTAGAAGATGCATACCTGACCATGAGTTTTATTCAGTCCTTACATTTTTCCATTCATCAGCCTGTGGAGGACATTTTGGACCACAGAGGACAGCTAGGAAAGTTTTAGAGTGTGGTTTATATTGGCCCACATTATTTCATGATGCATATCTATTTTATAAAAATTGTGATAGATGTCAGAGAACTGGGAACATAGGAGCTAGAAATGAAATGCCTCAACAGACTATGCTTTTTTGTGAGATATTTGATGTATGGGGGATAGATTTTATGGGACCTTTTCCTGCATCTTGTGGATACTTGTATATTTTACTTGCTGTAGATTATATTTCTAAATGAGTGGAGGTCATTCCCTCCAGGACTGATGATTCTTGTATTGTTGTTAGTTTTGTTAGGTCACATATCTTTTGTAGGTTTGGAATTCCAAGAGCTATCATAAGTGACCAAGGATCTCATTTTTGCAACAAACACATGAAGGCTCTACTTAGCAAGTATGGGGTTGTGCATAAAGTTTCTACTTTCAACTATCCCCAAACTAATGGCCAAGCTGAAATTTCAAATAGAGAGATCAAAGCAATTTTGGAGAAGACCGTTGGGCCTAATAGGAAAGATTGGAGTAAGAGACTTGATGATGCATTATGGGCCTATAGAACGACATACAAGACACCGATTGGAATGTCTCCCTACTGACTAGTCTATGGGAAAGCTTGTCATCTACCCGTGGAGATAGAGCATAAAGCGTATTGGGCGGTGAAGGCTTGCAACTTTGATGCTACTAAAGTGGGAGAAGAAAGAAAGCTTCAACTTCAAGAACTTGAGGAGATAAGACTAGAAGCATTTGAAAACTCAAGAATTTATATATAAGGAAAAGACTAAGATTTTTCATGACAAACATATAGTGAGGAAAGAGTTCCAAATTGGCAACAAGGTTCTATTGTACAAGTCAAGGCTCAAATTGATTAAAGGTAAGTTGAGGTCAAGATGGGAAGATCCATTTCTTGTAACTAATATTTTTCCTTATGGTGTTGTTGAAATCAAGGATGAAGCTAATAATTTTGTTTGGAGAGTTAATGGCCACCGTCTCAAGGAATACATAAAGAATTAAAAGAGCTAGATGTGGATGGATTGGACATCAAAGATGCTATCTACCCAACTTAAGGGGAGTTTTTCTTTTTTTCACTTTATTTCATTGTATATATCATTTTTATATTTCTAGAAGTAAATCTTTCTTTTACAATGAATTTTTGTTAATAAATGCTTAGGTAGTGTATGATTAATAAAGAATCATTGTAGATACCATTTTATCCTTTTGACATTTTATTTCTTGCATAATATGGAATAAATGTATCCATCTAGATTTTCTCTATATCATTTTAGAGTCCTTTGAAAGCAAATTAAATTTGGTTGTCAAAACCTAGGATTTGAGCCAATGGATGAAAATTCTTGGATGCTTGAGTACTACTTAGTTATGGACTCTAGATTGATGACTTGAGATGAATTCTTTTTACCTAGTGAGGACTTAGCCTTATTGTTGAGATACACACATATTGGGACCGGGTGCATGTTGACAAGGATACGGGTTCGTAAAATTTTAAATTTTTACGTGCAGCGGAAGAGTTAGCATAAAATAATTTCTCAAATCATTTTAACCACGTATCTAGCATGCAACCTTATGATGTGTGGACATGATCATAAATTAAAACTTTGCGGAAAAGTAAACTAATTTACTTAGTACCTCGCATAACTCGAAGTAAGGGACGAGATCCAACCGTAGCGTCCCTTGGAAGCTCCGCCTCTATTCGCGTCCACGCCGAGTTCTCTTCGGGATGACTTCGCAAAGTCACGAGTTTTGTGCCGACGAGAACTACTAGATTCTCTAAAGGCACAACTAGAAGATCAAGAGAGAAGAAAGGAAACTAACCACCAAGGGACGGAATCTAAATTCCGAGAAGGAAGGAGATGTGATCCGCTTCTTCTTCTCCGAGGTCGTCTTGGTGGATGAAGCTCACGCCCACCTTGGGAGTTGCACCGGCCCTAGGGGAGGAGAGAGAGCAGCCCTAGAGAGAGAGGGGCGCCGGCCCTAGAGAGAGAGAGGCGTGTAGAGAGAGAGAGAGCAACTAATCTCTTGATTAATTGATAGGGAATTCAAGGCTTGCCTTTGGTTCCTTATATAGTTGCTTCTCCCTTGCCAAGTCTCTCTCTTAACGGAATTAACGGAATTAATTTTCATAAGAAATTTATCTTATAATCTTTCTTATGAATAATTCCGTTATGCCTAGTTTTATTATAACTAACTTTATAATAAAACAAATACCTCTCTCCTTTAATTATGGAATAAATTTTATAAGAAATTTATAAACTTTCTTATTATGAAAAAATCAATTCATAATTGATTTTATAAAATTAAAATAAACCATTCCATGGATCATTTTAATTTTCATAAAAGAATAAATTTCTATAAATTTATTTATATAAATTTCTTTATACAAATTTATTTATCCATAATTTATAAAACAAATCGCGCTAGATTTATTTTATTAATTAAACCAAATAAATTGGTTTCTTCCCCTTGTTGTGGCCGGCCAAACCAAAGGGGGTTAACACCCTCTTTGGCCGGCCAAACCGAGCCGAACCGATCGTGAATTAAACTCATTTAATTCGCCCAATAAGCCTTCAAAAGACTTAGCCATTTTAAGTTTCCGTTGCGCCTCTGATTAACTCAGATTCGACTTATTTCTCTTGATTGGAAAATCAAATTTTCAACTCGTTTTAAATCCCTCGGATTACTCATAGTGCGTGTGACTAAATAGGCTTTCGATTTATGTTAGCCGTCTATAATCAACTAATTATAGAACGATCATGAGTGGCACCTAGTAGTACATCATAACCCCCAATTAATCGAAAGATCAATGGTTTGACCTCATAAGTAATTCTGAAACCCTTCAGCAGCTCTAATGAATCGTGCCCCATTCCCTTCACCATCTTATACCCACTTGGTTCAGGACACGGTCTATTTGTGTCAGTCCCCACTAGGCTGACTACGTCACACCTAGCCCAAGTAGTGTCTTTCTCGTCCTTTGGATTTCTAATTACTCTCATGTATTTAAGAGACTCGCACTCTAAACATGATATGCTCTGGCCAGAGGCTTTGAGTAACAATCCGACGATAGGCCTGGGTATACATCTCCTCGCAAGGAGTGGTGAATCCTTTGTAGGCTGCTCAAACATCTTCGGGCACTTCGGCTTATACCCAATCATCCTGGGTCCACACCTCCTAGGAGATGCTTGCTTAAGATGTTAAAGTATAAATCTCCATGACCAAGATGACTTGAACACCGCAAGTCAAAGGAACATCGCACTTAAGCCGCAGTAATAACTTCATTGACATATCTATATAGATTACCATATGAAGTTTTACAGCTAGTCACTCCAATGAACTAGTTCCCTTAACTAGCATCCATGTTTATCTCCGGACATCCCAATGTCACCAGCCAGTGAGAATCAGCTGATTAGAGAATAACCCATGCTAGTCTCAACAGAATTGATAGTGTCCGTATTTATCAATTCATCGACTAGGGATATTTTCAATACTTCACAATTGCACATTTAGAGATAATCACTAGTTGTGATCTCATCACAAATTCTCTTATGCTGTGAATTGTATTGCGGACATTCAGTAGATTAGTTTAAGATCCCAATCAAATACACAAACATGTATACTTAAATAGTGAATTATTATTTATAAAAATAAATGTTTACAATCATAAGGCGATTGCCTTAGGACACTTCTCTCATATCACTAACAAACTCCCACTTGGCCTAACGCCAATCGCTACGGTATCTAATACCACAGGCTCTAACATGACCCTCAAACTTGTTTTGAGGTAAGGCCTTAGTTAAAGGATCCGCTAAATTCCTTTCAGTGGGAATTTTCTCAATTTGTATGTCATTCCTACTTATAATCTCTCTGATCAGATGATAGCGGCGAAGCACGTGTTTGGATCACTGATGAGACCTTGGTTCCTTTGCTTGTGCAATAGCTCCATTGTTGTCGCAATAAACCGGTATTGCTTTATCAATGGTTGGAACCTCACCAAGTTTCGGGACAAACTTCTTGATCCAGACTGCTTCCGTGGTAGAATCCGCTATGGTGTCTTGTTTGGAACTTTTCCAACTTATTGCGCCTCCATTCAAAGTAAATACATATCCAGACTGAGATTTGGAGTCATCCTTATCTGTCTGGAAACTGGCATCTGTATAGCCACGTATTACCATATCTCCTTCTCCATATATTAGGAACACATCCTTAGTTCTTCTTAAGTACTTAAGGATTGTTTTGACAGCCGCCCAATGATCCATTCCTGGATCCGACTGGTATCAGCTTGTGACGCTCAAAGCATACGATACATCGGGCCTTGTACATAACATAGCATACATGATAGATCCTATTGCGGATGCATAGGGAATCTTATTCATGCAAATCCTCTCGTCTTCTGTGCGCGGACACATAGACTTTGAAAGGTTGATCCCATGCCTGATGGGAAGGTAACCTTTCTTGGATTCCGACATGCTAAACCTTTTTAGCACTCGGTCTATATATGTAGACTGCTAAAGACCAAACAACCATTTTGATCTATCTCTATAGATTCTAATCCCAAGGATATAGGTTGCTTCTCCCAGGTCTTTCATGGAGAAAGTTTTGGACAACCAAATTTTAACTGTCTGTAAAACTGATATATCGTTTCCTATAAGTAATATGTCATCGACATATAATACTAGGAATACGACTGCACTCCCACTAACCTTCTTGTACACACAAGGTTCGTCAGGATTTTGTGAGAAATCAAACTCTTTGATTGTCTCATCAAAACGGATGTTCCAGCTCCTGGATGCTTGCTTCAGTCCATATATGGATCGTCGAAGCTTGCATACTTTGGTTTTATCAACCGATGTGAAACCTTTAGGTTGTATCATGTATACATCCTCAAGCAGGTTTCCATTAAGGAAAGCTGTTTTCACATCCAGTTGCCATATCTCATAAGCATAATGAGCTGCTATGGCTAGGAGCATCCGAATGGATTTAAGCATAGCTACTGGCGAATAGGTTTCATCATAATCAATTCCTTGTTTTTGACGATATCCTTTTGCCACTAATCTAGCCTTAAAGGTAACAACATTACCTTCCATGTCGGTTTTCTTCTTGAAAACCCACTTGCACCCTATGGGCTTAATCCCTTCAGGTGGGTTAACCAAGTCCCATACTTGATTTTCGTACATGGAATCCATTTCCGACTTTATGGCTTCAAGCCACTTGTCCCTTTCTGAATTTTTTAGAACATCTTCATAACTGATAGGTTCGTCATCGCTTATGAGTAACACGTCGTTCGATTCACTTATGAGAAATCCGTATCTCTCTGGAATATTGCGTGTCCTATCAGACCTACGAAGAGGTGGTGTTGTTTTAGGTTCAACTGATAGCTCATCATTATGAGGTATTGGTTGTGGGTCTAGACTAGGTGTCTCTGTAATGTCTATTGGAGTTTCTTGAACTTCATCAAGTTCAATGCCACTCCCACTGTTTTCTTGTAAAAGAAATTCTTTTTCTAGAAATACAGCATGCCTTGAAACAAACACCTTTTGTTCCAAGGGATGATAGAATTGGTAACCCTTCGTTTCCTTAGGGTATCCAATAAATAGACATTTATCAGACTTAGCATCCAATTTGTCTGATACAGTCCGCTTCACATAAGCGGGACAAACCCATATCTTAAGGTGAGTTAAGTGAGGTTTCTTACTATTCCATATCTCTTATGGAGTAGTAGAGACTACCTTGGTCGGGACTCTGTTTAGCAAGTAAGCAGCTGTCTTAAGTGCATAGCCCCAAAAGGATTTTGGAAGAGTTGCATGATTCATCATCGACCTAACCATGTCCATCAAGGTTCGGTTGCACCTCTCAGATACACCATTATGCTGTGGTGTATACGGCGGAGTCCATTGGGACAGTATCCCATTGTCCCTAAGATAATCTTGAAACTCTTGACTTAAGTATTCACCACCCCGATCGGATCGAAGTATCTTAATACTTTTGCCAAGTTGTTTCTCTACTTCATTTCTGAACTCTTTGAATTTCTCAAAGGCTTCAGATTTGTGTTTCATCAAGAACACATACCCGAATCGTGAGTGATCATCGATAAAGGTGATGAAGTAGCTATAGCCTCCTTGTGCAAGAGTTGACATTGGTCCACATACATCAGTATGTATCAGACCAAGCAATTCTTCCACTGGATTACCTTTTCCGGAGAAGGGTAATTTGGTCATCTTGCCTTTTAAGCATGATTCGCATGTATCAAATGAACCGGGTTCAAATGATTCCAGAATTCCACATCGGTGTAATTCGGTCATGCGTTTCTTACTTACATGGCCAAGACGGCAATGCCAAGTGTAGGAGTCTATTCGACTATCTATTCGAGCACGTTTGTTGCTAACTTCGATATTGAAAATGTCACCGGATAAATCTAATGTGTAGATACCATTGCACAAAGTTCCATTCCCATAAAGAACGTCATTTAAAGTTATGTAACAACAATTGTTACTAAAAGTTAAATGATAACTCTTTTCATTCAAACATGAAATAGATACAATGTTCTTTATTAACGAAGAAACGAAATAACAATTATCCAATTCTAAGACACGTCCAGTGGGGAGCTTTAGCAAATATGTTCCGATGGCAACAGCAGCAATCTTTGCTCCATTTCCAACTCGCAAATTCGCTTCTCCTTTGACGAGTCTTCTTCTATTCCTTAGCCCCTGTATGTCATTACATATATGTGAGCTACACCCAGTATCAAGTACCCAGGTATTTGAGGAAATAGAGTGACATTCAATAACGAAGATACCTGAAGAGGATGGGGCATCGGATGCCTTATTCTTCAAGGACTCAAGATAAACCTTGCAGTTTCTTCGCCAGTGACCCTCCTTGCCACAATGATGGCAAGTTCCTTTTTGTTTCTTTTCAGTCTTTTTGGCCTTTTTCTTCTTCCCTTTATTCTGTTCTTTGGCCTTCCTCTTAGAACCTTTCTTCGAGGAACCAACTAACAGTACTGCCTTTTGATCCGGCTTTACAGAAGGCTCCACAATCTTCAGCAGGTTGAGCAACTCAGGAATGGTGGTCTCTAGTTTGTTCATCCGATAGTTCATCACAAATTGTGAATAACTTTTGGGCAAACAACTCAGAATTAAGTCAATACTTAGTTCATGATCCATTGCAAAATCGAGTGTGTTCAGTCGCTCTATGTACCCCCAACATCTTTAACACAAACTGCGAGGCAGAAGTGCCTTCCTGCATCTTAGTGGTGAAGAGGAGTCTGGAGACTTCGAACCTTTCGGATCTCGCCTGCTCTTCAAACAACTCATGAAGATGGAAGATGATGGTATAAGCATCCATATGCTCATGCTGTTTTTGCAACTCAGGTACCATAGAGGCTAGCATGATGCAACTCGCAAGTTCAGAATCGGTCACATGTTTCTGATAGGCCACTAGTTGGTCTGGAGTTGCACCTTCCGGAGGATGGTTGGGAAGTTGATCTTCAAGGACATAGGCAAGCTTCTCTGCCATGAGGACTATCCTCAGGTTTCGAAGTCAGTCCATGAAGTTTGGCCCAGTCAGTTTATTAGTGTCCAAAATGGAACGCAAATTCAGAGAAGACATGATCGAGTGATTATCCTAGAAATACAAATTGAGATTATGTGAGAAGAATGATTAAAGAATGTATCAACATACATTAATAAAAATCCTATTTATTTTTCAAATTGAATAACCCTTTTTATCAATTCGGGAGATCATAGGAACATCTCCAAATAGGTTGATATCCAACCATAGATAAGAACCACCATGGCTGTGGCCATCAAGTTTTTCTTAGCTACGAAGGTAGGTAATCATACCGATTACATATCACATATATGTAACTATCACTTTATGCTATCAACTAATTGAATGTTTGCATAAATCATTAGGTTGTTAACTCATTAACAAGTATGCAACATTGTACATAGCACCCAACTGCACCTCTCTTTACATCGACCTTGGCTGTGGCACAACAAATCGATGCTCCAAGCTTAAGGCTGACCCATTAATCAAGAAATAGTTTTAATATGGTTGGAGCTCATTCAACCGTTTAGTCAGGCTTGGATGTGTCCAACAACCAAAACTAAGGATTGACCTCTGACTCCAACTATATTATTCATAAACTAATTCCATGGTTTGAACATGTTGAGGTTCAAGCCGGGCATGGATGTGTCCATCAACCCAAACGAGAAACAAAACTCCGATTCTAACCATATTAATGGAAGGTGTTAGCCATAATATTTTGTAAGGGGTTTTGGGTCTCATCCTTTCTTTTCTAAGCACATTCATGACATATAATCATGTCATGACTAACGATTTCCTTAATAAAGTATGTATGTGACTTAAGTTATCAAGTCTCATTAATTGAATTAGGAACCGGATTTCCTAATTCTATTTTCATACTTTATTGAAGGAATTGTTTTGGGAAACAATTTCCTAAATTGTCATAATCAATTTCGGAAATAATATGTTCAAGACTTTGATTTCTCTAAATCAAAACTTGTTAAATTAAGAGACAATTCCCTTAATTCAACCACATATTATTTTCATGAAAATCTCATTTAAGAAACTCTATAGGAAACTATTTTCCTAATTAATTTTGGAGACAACAATATGTAAGAGCATCACCTCTTAAAACATATTTTATTCATGGATTTAATTAATTACAACAAATCGTTTTCTAAGGGTGGCTCCCCGAGGCTCAGATACCCAAAGAAAAGTAATTTATCGTAAATTCAATTTGGTCCGCTTCGGAAGCGCAACCAAATTAAACATGACAATTTCATTTAAAATTGGGAAATTAAATTACAACAACTAACTTTAAATTGGACGGCTTCCCGAGGCTCAATCCAAAATAAAGAATTTTGTTGTCAATTTAAAAACCAATTCAAATTTAATTGTCAATTAATTGTCCATAAATTTGTCTAGACTTTCTTGAAAGAAAGTGTCCAAAATTGCGAGATTTCATAATAGGTTTTCAGAATAATTGTAAGTTTCTGGTACAAAGAAAACTTACATATTTCCAAAGTTGGAAAATTTCTAAAATAGAAAATTTCCAAGATTGGAAAGTTTCCAAAGATGGGAAGTTTTCACAATTATTATAAAATTTCAGAAACTAGGAAATTTCAAACGTTTGCTAAATTTCATGAGGATTTCCAAACTTTGAAATTCCTAAATCTAAAATTTATTATAATTGGAAAGTTTCCATAATTGAAAATTTTTCCAAAATTGAGATCATGACAAAGTTTTCCGCAAAACAATTATATGATTATGTCGAACACTAACCGGCTCTGATACCACTGTTGGGACCGGGTGCATTGACAAGGATACGGGTTCGTAAAATTTTAAATTTTTACGTGCAGCGGAAGAATTAGCATAAAATAATTTCTAAATTATTTTAACCACGTATCTAGCATGCAACCTTATGTGTGTGGACATAATCATAAATTAAAACTTTGCGGAAAAGTAAACTAATTTACTTAGTACCTCGCGTAACTCGAAGTAAGGGACGAGATCCAACCGTAGCGTCCCTTGGAAGCTCGCCTCTATTCGCGTCCACGCCGAGTTCTCTTCGGGATGACTTCGCAAAGTCACGAGTTTTGTGCCGACGAGAACTACTAGATTCTCTAAAGGCACAACTAGAAGATCAAGAAGAAGAAGGAAACTAACCACCAAGAACGGAATCTAAATTCCGGGAAGGAAGGAGATGCGATCCGCTTCTTCTTCTCGAGGTCGCTTGGTGGATAAGCTCACGCCCACCTTGGGATTGCGCCCGGCCCTAGGGGAGGAGAGAGAGCCGGCCCTAGAGAGAGAGGGGCGCCGGCCCTAGAGAGAGAGAGCGTTGTTAGAGAGAGAGAGAGCAACTAATCTCTTGATTAATTGATTAGGAATTCAAGGCTTGCCTTTGGTTCCTTATATAGTTGCTTCTCCCTTGCCAAGTCTCTCTCTTAACGGAATTAACGGAATTAATTTTCATAAGAAATTTATCTTATAATCTTTCTTATGAATAATTCCGTTATGCCTAGTTTTATTATAACTAACTTTATAATAAAACAAATACTTCTCTCCTTTAATTATGGAATAAATTTTATAAGAAATTTATAAACTTTCTTATTATGAAAAATCAATTCATAATTGATTTTATAAAATTAAAATAAACCATTCCATGGATCATTTTAATTTCCATAAAAAGAATAAATTTCTATAAATTTATTTATATAAATTTCTTTATACAAATTTATTTATCCATAATTTATAAAACAAATCGCGCTAGATTTATTTTATTAATTAAACCAAATAAATTGGTTTCTTCCCCTTGTTGTGGCCGGCCAAACCAAAGGGGGTTAACACCCTCTTTGGCCGGCCAAACCGAGCCGAACCGATCGCGAATTAAACTCATTTAATTCGCCCAATAAGCCTTCAAAAGACTTAGCCATTTTAAGTTTCCGTTGCGCCTCTGATTAACTCAGATTCGACTTATTTCTCTTGATTGGAAAATCCAATTTTCAACTCGTTTTAAATCCCTCGGATTACTCGTAGTGCGTGTGACTAAATAGGCTTTCGATTTATGTTGGCCGTCTATAATTAACCAATTATAGAACGATCATGAGTGGCACCTAGTAGTACATCATGACCCCCAATTAATCGAAAGATCANCACCTAACTCTCCAAGTTAGGACTTTTTCACACCTAACCCTCCAAGTTAGGATTTTTCACACCTAACCCTCCAAGTTAGGATTTTTTATACCTAACCCTCTAAGTTAGGACTTTTCACAGGCTTTTTAAAGCTTCTCCAAAGCTCCCCCTACATTGGACTTACAAAGGCTTTTTAAGAACCTCTCTTAGGTTCCCCTTACGCCAAGAATGGAGCAACCATGCTCCCCCTTAATCTTAGCTCCCCCTAAACCTAGGGTTTCTAGCAAAGGAGTGTTTGGTTTCCCAACTTAAACCCAACACTTCTCCCCTTTGCCTAACATCAAAAAGAACCCAACAATATCCCAATTATTGGTTCTTTCAATCCCCAATGATTATAAACAATATGTACTAGCCTCCCATACACTTTTTTTTTATCATTTGGACACATACCCAGCTGCTGAAACTTAATTCAGCCATTACCAGTCGACTGCCCCCTAGGGCAGTCGACTGATACTCTGAAAATCAGAATTTCAGCCTTTCTGACGAAATTCAGAAATGCGCTAGAAATTTCATAAATCTCCAAAAATTCCTAAATTTTGTGGAGACATTTGTGGTACTCATACCTACTTGGGAAAAATACATTCCAAAATGTATCTATCACCATTCCCAAGTTTGACATAAAATCCAAAACTAGCAAAAAGGTTCACTCAAACCTTAACCAAAAGTCCTAGTTTTGGTTTCCCCTTGATGTCTCTGCCCATACCAATCCACAATGCAGCCCTAGCATTGATTTATATGGCAACTGCACATCAAAAACCAACCTTCATGCTATATGACCCCAATATCATATTTCCATGCATGAAACTCAAAAACATCGTGCCAAAACCCAAGAATTGAGACTCAAGTCCGTTTTCAATTCTTTTGGCACACTCCATGATCCATCTAGACCTCTAGGAGCAACCCTCCCAGGGTCCATTCACCATATATCTCAAAGGCTTCTAGAGCTCCCCCTTGAGCTCTTAGCCCTAGCCACCTCGCTAGATGACTCAACCATCACTAGGCCATATCGGTGTTCCACCAGTGACTCTTAGCCTACAAACTTGACACTCTTAACCCTAGACACCTCGTCTTTGGTTAAGTCCTTCTTTTCCCCTTTAAATAGCATCCCCTTGCCATTTTTGGACTCCCCCTTCTTGCCATAATCATATGTTATCCTAGCATATCTCTTTCCCTTGGCATGGGAGACCTTAGATCGGTATCCTAGACCCGATCTATCATTGGTGCGGTTTAGGCCACCCAACACCATACCCAAACCCTTAGATCCAACCGTGAATCTCTCTAGGAGTTTCTCTAATTTATCAAACCTTGCCCTCAAGGCTTGATTTTCCCTTTCTAGACCATTAACCTTAGAGTCCATAGGTCCACTTTGAACATTCCTAGACCTACCCTCCTTTCTAGGCACATTCCTTCCCTTCTTGGGATTAGTGTCTTGATCCTTAGGTACAAAGGTCCTAGATTTACCATGATGCATGCTTTTCTTAGGGTGTTGATCTACCTTGTTACTCCTATTCCTATCATTGTATTTAAAACCAAGATTATGCACAAGTAGACAATTTTTATTAATCCTAGAATGCATGGATGAATGATTAACATGATTTTTAATATGCAAGGAGGAACTTGAAATTGAATTACATTTTGACTTAAGGTTAGGAGTTAGCTTCCTTACCTTTGGAGTTCCTCCTTGATGTGAACTTCTTCTCTTCCTTCTTTCCTCCTTCTCCCATTTCCTAAGGTGCTCCATCTTTCTTAACTCTCCTTTCCTTGGGCATTTTGTATGGTAATGCCCTAGCTCCCCGCATGTGAAGCATCAAATTTTTCTTCTTTTCTCCTTTTGAGCTTCCTCATTCCTACAACCCATGTTAGATTTAAATTGAATGGATCCGGGTTTAGATAGTACCTTCTTCTTACCATTTGGGCCTTGTCCTTGTAGTGTCCTTTTCGTTGCAACCAAAGCATGTGATGTGCTCTTTCGATTTAGCTTTGGTGGAGGTTGAATTTTCTTCTTGCTCTTGTATGGGTGAGGGTCTCTCCTCCCCCTCAATCCTTGAAGTTGATGCTTCCTTTTCTTCTCTTGAGGTGGATGCCCTCTCACTCTCTTCTTCTCTTGAGGAGGTTGATGATCTTTCACTTAATTCCTCCTCTTCACTTGAAGAAGTTGACACTTCCGTTTCTTTTTCATTTTCTTGGTCCATTGACTCCATTTGTATTGGCTCTTCCACTCTTTTGGCTTGTGTAGATTTCTCATGATATTCTCCTATCTTCTTCCACAACTCACATGCATCTTTATATTCACCTACACAACTTAAAATATTATTAGGCAAAATATTTATTAAAATGCTAATTACCTTCTCGTTTGCCCTAGATTTTTCTTGTTGCTCTTTGTCCCAATATCTAGGACGAAGCCTCTTTCCGTGCTTGTCCTTTGGAACTTCGAAAGGCTCTTCAAGGGCAATTCTTAGTTCCCACTCCATTCCGAACCACGTCTCGATTCTCGCCCTCCAAAAATCGAAGTCTTCATGATCGTAGGGCGGTGGAGTGTAGATGTCTTCCCCAAGTTTGTCTTCCATGGTTCTTCTTCCTCTAGCGTGTGCTCCCTCGGCGGTTAGTCCAATCAAGAGCGGTCCTCGCTCTGATACCAATTGATAGATCGAATACGTTTGCTAGAGGGGGTGAATAGCAATTTTCGAACCCTTTTCTTCCTACACGGTTAGTTGCACAGCGGAATATACAATAGAAATAATTAAACAAATATTAACCAATGCTAACATGGAAGATTTACTTGGTATCCACCCCGGACGGGTGACTAATCCAAGAATCCGTCGGTGGATCAAGCCCCGGATAACCTCCGGCTAACTCTGTCGCTCCTTGTGGGTGGAGAAACCTCACCACAACACTTCGGACGCTATCTGAGTACAAAAGACTACTAACTCACTTTACCCAAGCGAGTTTCGTCAAGCATCTCAGCCACCACGAAGTCCTCTTTAAATAGCACTCGGGCTGAAACCCTCGCTATCAGTCGACTGCCCCCAGGGCAGTCGACTGCTGCCACTGAAATTTGACTGTTGCACCCCCAACGTTCGAATTCTTAGCCAACTCACCAGCCACCTACCAGTCGACTACCCCCAGTGCAGTCGACTGGTCCCAAGCCAGAACCCTTCTATGAGTTTTATCAGTCGACTGCCCCAAGGGCAGTCGACTGCCCTACTCACTCACCTAGGGTTTCCCTTCCCGAGTACATTCCACTCCGCACTCGAACCCTAGGACTTTCCTGAGTACAATCCCATAGCACTCGTACCCTCACGACTCGACTGACTCCTCATCCGCAGCCTCGACTGTTGCCTTCGCGCCCTCTTCATCTTTGGCTCCCATCCCTCGGATACACGCAAGCCTCCAGCTTGCCTCCATGTCATCCTTCACGCATGCCTCGAAGTCCGCACCCCTCAGCTCATCGTCCCTGCTCTCCAAGGTCCCTCGGGTGCACACAAGCCTCCAGCTTGTCTCCATGCCACCCTTCACCGTACCGAGGTCGTCCAGTCAAGTCCATATGTGTACCTGCACAACCTACACACTCAACATACACATATCAAATACAAGGGTAAACCTAACTTAAACCCTTTGTCCAAACATCAAAACACTTGGTCACTCCGGACCACAGATTGCTGAAACATCATGCACTCTTGTCCCGAGTTGGTTTCGGGCACTTCTCTCCTGAGTTGGTCTCGGGCGCTCTTGTTCCGAGTTGGTCTCAAGCACTTCTCTCTAGAGTTGGTCTTCGGCACTCTTGCCCCGAGTTGGTCTCGGGCACTCTTGTCCCGAGTTTGTCTCAGGCACACTTGCCCCGTGTTGGTCTTGGGCGCTCTTGCCCCGAGTTGGTCTTGGCCGCTCTTGCCCCGAGTTGGTCTCGGGCACTTCTCTCCTGAGTTGGTCTCGGGTGCTCTTGCCCCGAGTTGGTCTCGACGAAATCAGAGAGGAGCAAGGAAAATAGGTTATTTAGAGTTAAGAAAGTTCGACCCCTTTACCTAGGTGCCTCCGCACCTTATATAATCACTGTCCTTTTTTTTCGAGCGCTCCCACATTACTGTAACCGCCTCCCCTATTTCCATGACTTGCTGATCGTGGTCACCTGCTAGCTGTCACACATCTGGGGGGCACTGGTAACCGCCATTGCATATATTGAATCTATCATTATTATCATATGTTACAGGTCGTAACCGCCTGCCCGTTCTCCTATTTAGGGGGGCGCTTGTAGCTGTCGCACCATATAATAAATTTATCATTATCGTCATTAATGGTAAACTTCCCACATATATTTTCTCTCTCTCTCTCTAGTTGCCCTCGGGGGCACCTCCCCGAGTTGGGCTCGGGCTTCGCTCTCTCGAGTTGGTCTGGGTACTCTTGTCCTGAGTTGGTCTCGAGCACCTCTCTCCCGAGTTGGTCTTGGGCACTCTTTCCTTGAGTTAGTCTCGGGCATTCTTGTCCCGATTTGGTCTCGGGCACTTCAATTCTCTCCCGAGTTGGTCTTGGGCACTTCTCTCCCGAGTTGATCTCGGGCACTCTTGCCCAAAGTTGGTCTCGGTCGCTCTTGTCTCTAGTTTGTCTCAGGCACTCTTGCCCTGAGTTGGTCTCGAGCGCTCTTTCCTTGAGTTGGTCTCAGGCTCTCATGTCCCGAGTTGGTCTCGGGCACTTCTCTCCAGAGTTAGTCTCGGGCACTCTTGCCCTAAGTTGGTCTCGGGCGCTCTTGCCCCAGGTTGGTCTCGGGCACTCTTGTCCCGAGTTGGTTTGGGGTGCTCTTACCCCGAGTTGGTCTCGAGCGCTCTTGTCCCGAGTTGGTCTTGAGCTCTTCTCTCTGGCCCTTATAGCCACGCCACGTAGCTTCCTTAAGACAAGTGTCCGCCTCAGGTTAACTTCCCAATCAGCAGGAAACACTAGAAGTGAATGATTTTAGGCTTAGTAGAGTACTGACAGAATATATAGAATTTAAGTTTAGCAATATTAGATGTAATAAGACAATTATTAAGATAGAAATGAAGAGTTGTCTAAAACTAAGATCTTTACGCATTTAGGTTCATTTTTGTAAACTGGTGGAGGGATTGAGAGAGATGTCTTACATAGAATACAAGCAGGATGGTTGAAATGGAGGTTAGCGTCGAATGTTTTATGTCCGAGACAAACTCATGGCAAGAGTGCCCGAGACAAACTCGAGACAAGAGCGATCGAGACCAACTTGGGGCAAGAGTGCCCGAGATCAACTCGGGAGAGAAGTGCCCGAGACCAACTCGGGAGAGAATTGAAGTGCCCGAGACCAAATCGGGACAAGAACACCCGAGACCAACTCAGGGAAAGAGTGCCCAAGACCAACGGGAGAGAGGTGCCCGAGACCAACTCAGGACAAGAGTACCTGAGACCAACTCGAGAGAGCGGAACTCGGGCACTCTTGCCCTGAGTTGTTCTCGAGCATATAGGGTTTATGACAAACATATCTTTAAGATTGAGGAAACAACTAATGTTATATTTGGTGAAGATTCCTTACCTAACTTGACCAATCCACCTATTTAACCAACCAACCTACCCAATTTCACCAACCCACCTAACATAACCAATCCACCTAATTTAACCAACCCTAATGAATCAACTAATCAAGACATAAAAGATGAAGAATCAAGACTTGAACCTATCTCAGACCAACTATATGGACCAAGTACTAAACTAACATATGTACCATCTAAGACAAGAACAAATCACCTAACTAATCAAATTTTGGGTGACCCAACCTTAGGAGTTAGGACCAGATGATCTTATAGAAACTTAAGTCAAGTTGCCTTGATTTCTAATATTGAACCTAAGTCAATAGAGCAAGTCTTACCTGACCCAAACTGGATCATAGCAATGCAAGAGAATCTAGTCCAATTTGAAAGAAACCAAGTCTGGGACTTAGTACCAAAATCAGAAAGTAAACCCATAATAGATACTAAGAGGGTATTTAGGAGCAAATTAGATGATAAAAGAGAAATAGTTAGGAATAAAACATGTTTAGTAGCTAAAGGGTTTAGTCAAGTTAAGGGGTTAGACTATGATGAAACCTATGTATCTGTAGCTAGACTTGAGTCCATTAGGATGTTCTTAGCTTATGCAGCCCATAAGGGATTTAAATTGTACCAAATAGATGTTACTTATAAAAGAAGATGTTTATGTAGGTCAACCACCAGATTTTGAGGACTTAGACTATCCTGACTATGTCTTTAAGCTTAAAAAGGCCCTATATGGACTATAACAAGAACCTAGAGTCTGGTATGAAAGGTTGTTCACTTAGTTTATAAGGGTTCAACCAAGAACAAATTGACTCAACCCTTTTTGTTAAAATCTTAGAAAAAGATATATTTATAGCCCAAATTTATGTAGATAATATTATATTTGGCTCAACTAACACAACATTTTTTAAAAAAAATTATAAAAGTAATGAAAAGTAAGTTTGAAATGAATTTAATAGGTGAATTAACCTTTTTTCTAGGACCTCAAATTAAACAAACTATGGAAATTATGTTCATCAATTTAAGTATACTAAAGAACTAATTAAAAAATTTAGAATGAAAAATTCTAAGGAAATAAACACCCCTATGGCAATTAACATTAAGATAGACAGTGACCAAAAAGGAAAACCTGTGGACTTAAAGTACTTTAGGAGGCTATAGGTAGTTTACTTTACCTAACTGCTAGCAGACTAGATATTTTATTTGTAGTAGATATTTATTCTAGATATCAGACTTGTGCTAAGGAATCTCATTTGTGTTGTGAAAAGGATTTTTAGATACATTAGAGACACCCTAAATGTAGAAATCTAGTACCCTAGAACCCCTAACTTTGACATACTTGATTATTCTGATTTAGATTATGTAGGGTGTAAACTAGATAGAAAAAACACTAATGGAAGTTGTCAAATGCTATGTCAAAGCTTAGTTAGTTGGTGTAGTAGGAAACAACATTGTGTAGCATTATTCACAACTAAAACTGAATATATAGCCCTAGGAGAATATGTGGCTCAATTATTATGGATGATGCACACACTTAAGGGCTTTCAACTAAACTACACTAATACTAGAGTCTTTATTGACAATATTATCTCAATCAATGTTACTAAAAATTTAGTTCATCATTCTAGGACTAAATATATTGAAGTAAAACACCACATTATTAGAGACTACGTGACTAGGGGTGAAATTGTACTCAAATATGTAGAGTCAAAATCCAATCTAACTGACATGATGTTTCATAATAGTTAGTAAGTACCGAATGGGTTAGACTGGTGGCTGAGGAAATTGAATAGTTTTTATTATTTTTGTAATTGATTTTTTACTTTAAATTATGCTTAGACTCAAATGGGTGGCTAAAGTATATTCCTTGTAAATCTGACTCAAAGTTTCTCTAGTTATTCATTTTCCCTTACCCAGCCTTTTTTTTTTTTGCTAATATTGCTTTCCTTAACTCAGAATTTCTTTTTTGCTTTTTGCCCTTACTTTAATTCTTTCTAAAATTTTTTCTAATTATTAAAATTTTCTTTTATTAGTCTAGACTCTGATACCTCAAACATTATTTTTGTACTTAATATTTTTGAATCCTATTTTTTCAAATATTTTCCAAAACCCTTTTGTTTAAGTTTGCACTTGTTTAAAGAATTTTCTTTCCTTTTCCTTAAAACCCAGGATTTTTGATATATGTCAAAGGTTGAGAGAAAAGACAAATTCAAGTTCTTTCAAAATTTAAGATAAAATCAAATATCTTTTACAAAGTTTTTTAACCTTTTTGAAAGAAAGAGATTAAAGTGTATTTAAAACTTGTTGCAAAATTGTTTTAAGTGTTTTTCATGAAAATTGTTTGTTTTCAAATGCTTCAGGGGGAGAAAGTGTTTAAGTTTTTGTTAACTCATGAAAAATGCATATTTCAAATGCTTCACGGGGAGAAAGTGTTTAAGTTTTTTTAACTCATGTAAAATGCATATTTTCAAAAGCATTAGGGGGATAAAAACACATCAAGGGGGAGCTTTGAAACTTAACAAGTTCTTGCAAGTCTTTAGTAATTTGAAATTTGTTTTACTTAAACTTTTTAAAACAATAATTGCCTTCTTTTAGACTATATTAAAAATCCTTATCTGATGAACTATGTTCTAAATTCCTTTTGGAGTCTTGAAATCTGTTGATTTTACTTAACTTTGAACTGGGTTACTATAAATCAAAAAGGGGGAAATTGTTGGTACCGAAAGTACCAAATCGAACCTTGTTTTGATATTGGCAAAGAGTTCAAAGTTAATTGTGTTTTGTAATCTAATATATTTCACTGAGTGTTCAGGAAAGTCCTAGTGTAACAAGACATGAATGTTATGATGTATACTAAAAGCCTTGCTTTCTGTATGGACATCTACATTTTGAAAGAGAATCACAAGATCCCTGTTTGCATGTTTATATTAATATGTGCATTTTGTCTGATACATTACAATGTAGATAACGTGGTGTGTGGTGTCACACAGAAGATCATGTTATCAGTCCCTTATAAAGTATAAGTAGAGGTTCACAACCGAGATGGATTTAGACAAACCATCGGGATGGTTGTAGTGTAATTTGGTGTTGGTTTATCTTGACCATAGAATTACACTAGTGTACTTTGTGTGTATTGAGCAGGACCGACATAGAGGTGATTCAATTTATACTGACTTTATAGTTGAATCAGACCTCAGTTATTATAGAGTACATGCTCTTAATCCCTATATAATAACGGGCACATGTACTTAATATTTGTTCCTTTGATTTTTCAATGGGTGAGATTTATTCTGTTAAATCGATAGGCCCGTAAAGTTGGGAAATAATATTATTTACATGGGGTGTCGTTGATTATAGAAGGAACCCTTGTCTTGGTGAGTCGGGTTGATGATGTTCCCTTGAGGAGCTCATAAGGTTCATGATGTTAAATCCTTCAGGTGGACTTGGTCCGACATAATGATAAGGTTGAGTGGTACTACTCAAGGAGTTAAATGTTGATTAATTAAAATTGTCAGTAATTTAAATTAATCAACGGGCATTCGATATCTTAAACACGGGAAGATACTTGTACTCATAATAGGTGGAGCCCATATGTAAATATGGGGGTTGGTGAGATAGTTCAATGAGGATCCGTTAGTGGAATGGATATTCATTAATGGATCGGGCCTTGATCCATTAGGTGGCCAAGACCCAACTCCTCCTCATGTCCCTATTGTAGCCTATAAATACCCTATGAGCCATCAAGAGAAAAACCCTAAGCCTCTCTATTCTCTCCTCTCTCTCTCTCTCCCTCTCCCTCTCCCTCTCTCTTTTGGGTGTGCAGCGCCAACCACCCGAAGATGGCTGTTGTGGCTTTTCTTCTCCACGCATGGACAACTGTGGAGCTGTGGCTTTTCTTCTCCATGTATGTGTTGGTGCAATCTTTGTTAGGTCAGGGTTGACCTAGTTTGACTAGGCTCGGGTGAGCTTATGTCTGATAAGCTTGGTAAGCTTATGGTTGGATATTTCGATGTTTGATAATGATATTTGAATATCGTATGATGTCAAGTGGGTCAAGGTTGACTGGATACTTGACTGAAAAGTCCTAGGAGGATTAGGTGAAGTCCAGGTGGATCGGGGAGATCGCACGCTGGCACGAGAAAAGTCCTATGAGGACTAGGCACACCTAGTGGGACTAGGTGAAGTCCAGGTGGATCAGGGAGATCGTACATTGGCATGGGAAAGTCCTAGGGGGACTAGGCACACCTAGTGGGACTAGGTGAAGTCCAGGTGGATCGGGGAGATCGTCGCTGGCAAGGTGGAAGTCTACCGAGAGACTAGACCTAACTCGAGGGTTAGGCGAACCTGGTTGGGAACCAGGTTAAGCCCTAGTTGGGAGCTAGGCAAGGGAAATCCAAGTTGGTCAAAGGGTTGATCAGACACTTGGTAAAGAAGTCTTAACAGGTCAAGGTTGACAAAGGTTATGCAAGGGATTAATCGATTGGGTAATCGATTGGGGTTAGTTTCTCGCGAACAGAAGCTCTCTTGATCGATTGGGTGATCGATTAAGGAAGGTGTGAATCGATTAGGTGATCGATTGGGAGAAATGAGTTGCGAGAACAAAAGGTGGCTGAATCGATTGGGCAATCAATTCAGCCTTCCCTTAATCGATTAGTCAATCGATTAAGGGGTTCGGTAATCGATCGGGCGATCGATTACCGCAGTATTACGCGAGAGCACAAAAAGGTGTTGAATCGATTCGGCAATTGATTAAGGTTATTCTTAATCGATTAAGCTTCAAAAACTAGCCATTGAATGGCTAAGTCTGACGTGGTAATCGATTGGGCAATCGATTAGGGAACCCTAGGCGTCGGGTATATAGGGTTTTCACGCAGGTTTCAAGCGGCATTCGCTCGGCATCGCTCGCGCAGCTTCCTCCTCCTTCATCGCCATTTCATGTGAGTCCTTGGAGCTTAGTGCTGGTGCATTTCCAAGGATCAAGAAGTGATTCCAAGCTTGAAGATATTAAGGAAAGCAAAGAGAGCTAAGTTGTGTAAATCTTGTAAGATTTCTTTTGTGTTTACCTGGATTCTTGTTGTATCTTCATGAGAGAGTGAGGAGAGTGGACCCTTGGGTTAGTCACCTCAAAGAGGTGAATACCAAGTAAAATAGAGGTGTTAGTATTGCTCAAGTCTTCCACCGCAACAAATCATCAACGAGCAAAGATCGGAGCTAATCACCGCCCTAGCTCTCCTACCGATCCTAACAAGACTTTTCTTCTCCACGCATGGACAGTTGTAGAGCTGTGGCTTTTCTTCTCCATGCATGGACAGCGGTGGTTGTTGGACTCCATGCGTGGCAGCAGGCCATTTTATTGTGGCTAGTTTTCTCAAGCGTGGACAGGATGCCACGTTGTTGTGGCTTCCTCAACCGTGGACAGAAAAGGGAGAAGGAAGAGGGGAGAACATCTCCTACTTTGGTCGGCGCAAGCAAGAGGAGAAAGGGTTTTGATGGCTTCATTTCTTGGAGGATCGTCGCCCACATGACGTCCAAGAAGGGATAGGTCATACAATAGAAGATCGCGAGGTAAAAGGGAATGTATAACTTCTCCTTTGGCTCCTTTTACTTTGATCTTATTATTTCATGTGGTTTAATTAATTATCATTCTTGTTAATTATTTGTTAATTAATTATGATGATTAATTATCTTGGACCCTGATGATAAACACAAAAACCAGCGATCCGCTCGTCGTCTATTCCACGACTAATCGGTTGGACGAGATTGATCGCTAGAACAAATTGGTTGTTCTAGCGATCACTTGAATTGGTTAGCACGACGATGAGACGGTCATTTGGGAAATAGGTTTCCATTCGGATTAAAAATTTTAATCCGTGGACATGGAGAGGTTTCTCATGCGCGACCCGGAATCCCCTCGGTGAAAACCAACAATTGGTATCAGAGCCAAGGTTTTCCAGTTTTGTGTGTTTTGGATTCGGTTACTTTTTACACTTTATCATGTATTTTATTTTGCGGGATATAGGATGTGCATAGGCTAACTCTTTGGTTGCAAGCACAAGATTCCAACTATTATAGCTAAAATAATGTGTGTATGTGATTGATTGTGCATGGTTGTAATATTTAAATCCTCGAGGTTGACGAGACTAAATTTGTATTTGATTTTTGTAATTAAATATGACACTTGTTTAGCCGCGCTTTTTATTTACTTTCGATCTAGATTTGATGTACACTCCTTTGTGGAGTATAGGATCGATGGATGTAAATAAATCATATTTTATCTCGGCTCGGAGATCCCTTCAATGGTGGCTTGCGCATGGTGTAGGGAGGAGCAGACGAGGTGGTGACACGACTGGAGGCACATTGAAGACTAAAGCCATAATAGTTGGAAAAATTAGTGTTTTTTCTTGTTTATTGATTTTAGTTTATGTGTTTGTCGTGCTTGCATGAAAATTCCGCAATTATAAATAACTAAGTGGGAGAGGGACCCTAAGGGTCCCGTGACCTCCATTACTAATTTGACAAGTGATGCGAACAAGCTTGCGCGTCGGCTCTGAGTGCCTTCCTCCCCATCAGATGGGCTTTCTCTGTGGATCACTAGGTCAGACATGATTATAGGAAATTATTTAGGAGCGTGTGATTTTCCTCATCAGACGATCCATAATCCAAGATAATTTTCATAGTATCGTGTAATGGTAAACACTTAGATGCAAATAATAGTATCATCCACATTGGAGTCACTACTATTAATTGTAGGGCCGAAGAGGAACCAACTATTAATTTTATTTGTCAAAAAATTAGGTTGACTAGATAATAAAATTAATGGGTAAAACCTCCTCTTACAAATGTAGAATTCATATACGTCCACACTATCGTGGCATGCGAAATTCTCGGTGTTTGAGATGTTAGTTGATTTTAAAATTTATTGTTTGAGGAATCAATATTTTTTTTTTGAAATCTAAATTGTGTGATCATTGTGATTCTCAAGATATTCAAAATGGCTTTCAACCCACTTGGTTTTAAAGAAAACGAACTTACTGCCCCGAACTTTAATGATTGGGAACCAAATCTGGACATTGTCTTGACTGCTGAGGAATCCAAATGTGTGCTTTTTAAGTTCTATCCTGAAAAGCCTAGAAAGAATTATGATGAAGAGGAGAAGGAACGTTATAGGAAGTGGATAAAAGCAGACGAGATATAGCAGCATCAACATCAGGCTTCTTCCACTCCCTGTGATATAATGTTCAATCTTAAAGAACTTTTCGAACATCAGAATTGGGCTTCTAGGCAAGAGGTCATGAGGAGCTTGATGACGACCACCATGATTGAGGGTATGCCCGTGAGGGAACATGTTCTCAAGATGATGGCTCGGCTAAATGAGATGAAAGTCCTTGGAGCAAAAATTGATGGGGAAACCCAGGTCGATATCATTCTCCAATCTCTACCAAGGAGTTTTGAGCAGTTTTGCATAAGCTACAATATGAACAAACGTACATATTCGTTGGCGGAACTTCTGACAAAACTCCAGGCGGCAGAAGGGTTTTCTCCTCAGAGTGCACATGCTTTCATTGCTCAAGTGGTTTCTACTTCTAAACCGAAAGGCAAGAAGAAGAAGAAACAAGCTGGGGCAAAGAAAGTGGCTGGATTACATGGACCTCGAGATGGCGTGAAGAAGCCAAAAAGCAAGTGCTTCACGTGCAAGCAGACTGGACATTGGAAGGCGAATTGTCCCCGCCATCAGAAGAATAATCAAGGTATATCTTTTTGTTTTGTCGTTGAAACATGTTTAGCGGTGTTATCTACCGGTACCTGGTGTGTAGATACGGGAGCCACTGATCATGTCTGCAATTCTTTGCAGGGGTTCCAGGAAACCCAACGACTAGCTGATGGAGAGATTACCGTATACATGGGCAATGCTATGAAGGTGGCAACTATTGCAGTGGAAGATGTTTATTTGTCTTTTGATTGAAATAAGGTTTTGGTTTTAAGAAATTGCCTTTATGTACCTAGTTTTAGAAAGAACCTTGTTTTGGTTTCTAAAATAATAAAGGATGGGTATTCTATTTCTTTTAATGACCGTGTTGTTATAAAAAGGAATAGAGAGATTATCTGTTCTGGTAAATTGGTTGGCAATTTGTACACTTTAGAACCAAAATCTCCCACGATGCAAATAGAAGTAAATAACTCATCATCTAACCAACATAAGAGAAAAGAACATTCAAAAATGAATCAAACATATCTTTGGCATCTAAGACTTGGTCATATTAACCTTAGTAGGATTCAAAGGTTGATAGTTGATGGGCCCTTGGGTTCATTAGTGGTGGAAGACCTCCCAACCTGTGAATCGTGCTTGGAAAGTAAGATGACCAAGAGGTCTTTCAAGGCCAAGGGGTATTGGGCCAAAGATGTGTTAGAGTTGGTTCATTCTGATTTGTGTGGTCCTATGTTTATCCAGGCTAAAGGTGGCTTTGAATACTTCATCTCTTTTATAGATAATTATTTAAGGTATGGGTACATTTACTTGATGCGCCGCAAGTCTGAAATCTTTGATAAGTTCAAAGAATTCAAGGTCGATGTAGAGAAACATCAAGGTAAAAATATCAAGACACTACGATCAAATCGTGATGGCGAGTACCTCTTGGGAGAGTTTAGAACTTACTTATCAGAGACTGGGATTTAATCCCAATTGTCTGCACCCGGTATACCCCAACAGAACGGTGTAGCAGAGCGAAGGAATAGGACTCTTATGGAGATGGTTAGATCAATGATAAGTTACTCCGAGTTGCTAGATTCGTTTTGGGGATATACTCTGGAAACGGCAGCGTACATACTTAACTTAGTACTATCTAAGTTAGTACCCTCTACTCCCACATAATTATGGACTGGGTGAAAGCGTAGTCTAAGACATATTCGGATTTGGGGTAGTCCAGCACATGTGCTGAAGGGAAATACTGATAAGTTGGAATCTCGTATAGAAGTACGCTTGTTCGAAGGCTATCCTAGAGGAACGAAGGGTGGTTTATTCTATAGTCCAAAGGATCAGAGGGTGATCGTTAGCATGAATGCCCGATTCTTAGAGGAAGACTATATGATGAACCACAAGCCCATGAGTAGAATTATTCTTGAGGAATTAAGAGGGGAAGTTCCGACCTTAGTACCAATAGTACAGGAGGGCATACCACAAGTCACTGCACCCGTGTCACAAAAGATACACAGGTGGTACCTCGTCGTAGTGGGAGGGTTGTTAGACAACCTGAGAGATTTATGTTCTTGGAAGAGTCGTCAGACTTGGTCCCTGGCGAACGTGAACCTGACCCCAGGACATATGACGAGGCACTCCAAGATAAAGATGCGGAATCTTGATAAAGGGCAATGAATTCTGAAATAGAATCTATGGATTCTAATCACATCTGGGAGCTAGTAGAACCACCCAATGGTGTAAAAGTTATTGTATGCAAGTGGATCAACAAGAGAAAGAGATGATCAGACGGGAAGGTTGAGACCTTCAAAGCTAGGCTTGTTGCGAAAGGGTATACTCAGAAAGAGGATATCGATTATGAGGAGACCTTTTCACCGGTAGTCATGCTTAAGTCTATCCGGATTCTCTTATCTATTGTTGCTCATATGGACTATGAGGTATGGTAGATGGATGTCAAGACAGCTTTCCTTAACGGAAGTCTTGAGGAAATCATCTACATGAAGCAACCAAAGGGATTCATTGCGAAGGGTAAAGAGCATCTTGTGTGCAAGCTTAATCGGTCCATTTATGGATTGAGGTAAGCTTCGAGATCTTGGAACATCCGGTTTGATGAGGTAATCCAGTCATATGGATTTATTCAAAGTCCGGATGAGTCTTGTGTATATAAGAGATGTGACGGAAACGTAGTGGTATTTCTTATACTATATGTAGATGATATTTTACTCATTGGCAACAATGTCAAAGTATTATCAGACGTAAGGGTATAGTTGTCTAAATAGTTTGATATGAAAGACTTAGGAGAAGCAGGGCACATCCTTGGGATCAAGGTTATAAGGGATCGCCTGAAAAGAATGTTGTGCTTATCTCAAGTTTCATACATTGATACTGTCCTAGCTCATTTTAGCATGGAAATTAAACTCCAAGAAAGGTTTTCTACCTTTCAGGCATGGAGGTCCTCTATCTAAGGAGATGTGTCCTAAAACATCAAAGGAGATAGAGGAGATGAAGGCGGTTCCTTATGCATCGGCTGTAGAAAGCCTCATGTATGCTATGTTATGCTATGCACGAGACTGGATATCTTCTTTGCCGTAGGTATAGTTAGCAGATATCAGAGTAACCCAGGTCAAGGGCATTGGACTGCGATAAAGCATATACTGAAGTACCTGAGAAGGACTAGCGATTATATGCTGGTTTACCAAGCAGACCAATTACTCCCTGTGAGTTATACGGATCCAAACTTCCAATCAGATAGGAACAAAAGTAAGTCTATCTCGGGGTATGTGTTTACTATAGAAGGGGGGTCATAGTATGGAGGAGTGTCAAGCAGAAATGTGTGGCGGACTCTACCATGAAAGCTGAGTATGAGGCAGCGTCTGAGGCGACCAAGGAAGTTGTATGGCTCAGGAAGTTCATAATGGAATTAGATGTGATTCCAGGTTTGCCTAGAGCTATCACAATTTATTATGATAACAGAGGTGCAGTTGCAAACTCGAAGGAACCACGAGCCCATAAGGTGAGTAAACACATAGAGCGCAAGTACCACCTAAGCGAGGAGAAGTTTTTGTCACCTAGATTACCTCAGAGGATAACCTGGCAGATCCTTTCACTAAGGTCTTTCTAGCGAGAGCTTTTGATAGGCATGTGGAGGATATGGGAATCAGAAGTATGACATTGTGAGGACAGCAGAGTCTTTTAGTATAAGTGGGAGATTGTTAGG
This sequence comes from Boesenbergia rotunda, assembly GCA_024364735.1. Taxonomy (NCBI): domain Eukaryota; kingdom Viridiplantae; phylum Streptophyta; class Magnoliopsida; order Zingiberales; family Zingiberaceae; genus Boesenbergia; species Boesenbergia rotunda. The sequence goes on along the minus strand of JAGFNQ010009363.1, from coordinate 5,650 downwards.
ATGTATACTAAAAGCCTTGCTTTCTGTATGGACATCCACATTTTGAAAGAGAATCACAAGATCACTGTTTACATGTTTATATTAGTATGTGCATTTTGTCTGATACTTTGCATTGTAGATAACGTGGTGTGTGGTGTCACACAGAAGATAATGTTATTAGTCCCTTATAAAGTATAAGTAGAGGCTCACAACCGAGATGGATTTGGACAAACCTGTTGATGCAGTCTAACCCTGATTGTTGTTTTGGTGTTGACATCGATTTTAGTTTAGGTGGATAACTATGATTGTGGTTAAGTCCTGATCGAGGATTAGGCATGGTATGGAAAATCCTAGCCTGGAAGGCGAGGTGTTGGAAAGTCCTAACCTGGAGGGTTAGGTGTGGAAAATCCTAGCTTGGAGGGATAGGTATTGGAAAAGTCATAATTCGGAAGGGTTAGGTGAAAAGTCCTAGCTTGGAGGGCTAGGTGAAAAGTCCTAACTTGGAGGGTTAGGTGAAAAGTCCCAACTTGAAGAATTAGGTGAAAAGTCCTGGCTTAGAGGGTCAGGTGCCTAGCTTGGAGGGCTAGGTTGGATAAAGTTCTAACTCGGAAGGGTTGGGTGAAAAATCCTAGCTTGGAGGGCTAGGTGAAAAGTCCTAGCTTGGAGGGCTAGGTGAAAAGTCCTAACTTGGATGCAAAATCCCAATTTGGAGAGTTAGATGGAAAAATCCTAGCTTGGAGGACTAGGTTGGATGAAATCCTAGCTTGGAGGGATAGGTCTAGGTCCCTGGATCGGTCTGGTGATCGATTAGGGATGTTTGGCACGCTGCTCCGTCGTGGATCGGTCTGGTGACCGATCCAGCGATGACTGATCGGTATGGCGACCGATCAGGGAGCATACAGTGAGGTTGGAAACCTACTGTGTGGCTCCTGATCGGTCTAGTGACCGATCAGGGAGCAGGCGTGGCCTCACTGTTCGGCTCCTAAACGGTCCAGTGACCGATCAGGGAGCAGACAGTGTCCTCACTGCTTGGCTCCTGATCGGTCTGGTGACCGATCAGGGAGCGAACAGTGAGTTGAGTTCCCCTGCTGATCAGGTCCTGAACAGTCCGGTGACCGATCAGAAACTTAGGATTTGATTTCCGCAGTTACTGTTCACTCAGACGTGGACCGATCAGGCTCTGGCCTGATCGGACAGGAAGCTACCTGATCGGTCTGGTGACCGATGAGGATTCACTCTGATCGGTCTGGTGACCGATCAGGCTTGTGTCGCCGCGAGAGCTGGGAGTCCCAGCAAAGTGGTGGATCGGTCTGGTGACCGACCCACGAGCCCTGGATCGGTCTGGTGACCGATCACTTTAATTCAAATTACATTGTCAGACGCTCTGATCGCGTCTGAGCATATCTGATACACTGCGCCAGATCTCTGATCCTTGATTTCTTGCTTGATATGCTGCTCTAACCCACTGATTAAGCTGCAGGTGACAGGGAAGGATTCAAACACTCAAGGAGAGTCAATGGTGGTCTTTCCTTGGAGCAGGTTTGTCTGTTTTCCATCCCAGGTTGCAACGGGCGCTGACGCTAGCTGGAGCTACTGTCTGGGGCTGGTCTGAGGGAAGCTCAGGAGGTCCAGAAGGGCTCAGTGGTGGCTGGTGGTTGCAGGAGAGCAGCTGGAGGCTGCTGTGGGATGGTGACCTGGAGCTGTGTGGAGAAGACTTAAGCGTCAGTTGCGAGAAGTCTTCAACAACTCTGTTAATCAGTGCTGCTGTGAAGTTTTGGCTTGCTGCGTGCTTGTGTTCTTGCTGTCCATCATTCCTTGAGCAAGCCATTGAGATCTGAGAAGCAACCAGCCCTTGCCTGAGCACTTGGAGGAAGGAACAAGAAGCTTCGAGTCCAACAGTGAGAAGACACGGGGAAAGGGTTCTTGCGTGAGATCGTCGCTGGGTGGAGCTTAGAGGGAGCTTGCTGTGTTCTTGTCTTTGCTAAGTGCTAAGTAAGATCTTCCTTGTGTTTCATTGTGCTTAAAACTATATCCTTGTTTGAAATGCTGTGGAGAGGTTACGCCACCGAGAAGGAGGTTGCTTTCTATCCGGTGAACACCGGGGCTTGATCTGCCGACGATCAAGGGATCGCCCACCTTAAAGGCACGCCAAGGAGTAGGGGCAAGTTATCCCCGAACCTTGTAAATCCTCCTTGTTAGCGATCTTGTTAGTTGTTCTAGGGTGTTTTGTTTTCTGCATTTCTGCATTACTCTGTTTATTGTGCTTCCACTGTGCTACTAACGCTTGAAGTGCAGAATTTCGTTAAGTGTTAAAAGTCCAAGTGTTTGGCTATATTCACCCCCCCTCTCTAGCCATCCGGTTTCCAACAAGTGGTATCAGAGCTTGGGGCTGTATTTTTGCAGATTAACAACCGAGAGCTATCATCCATGGCGTTGAGAGAAGGCTTTAGCACCACCCGACCTCCCTTCTTCGATGGCGCAGATTTCCAATATTGGAGATCGAAGATGGAGTATTACTTGAAGATAGACATCAATACTTGGTTCACGGTGAAGGAGGGTTTACCCCTCCAAAGGATGACGAAGGCAAAGAACTTGAATCATGGCGGTGGACCGCCGAATAAACTCGAAAGAGTGAAGCCGACGCGAAGGCGGTCGTCACTCTACAATGCAGCATGAACAAAGACCAACTCATCAAGGTTGGTCCTTTCACAAGTGCAAAGGACTTGTGGAACAAGCTCATCGAACTCCACGAGGGCACCCGAGATTCAAGAATCGCCAAGAGGGATTTGTTTCTCAACCAATTACAAAACCTTTCCATGAAGGAAAATGAATCGGTAAGTGAGCTACATAGCCGGTTCAAGGAAGTCCTCAATGGGCTTCATTCGATTGATGAAAAGGTCGAGAATAGCGACCTTGTGAGGTATGTACTAAAAGCATTTCCAAGGAATGCTTTGTGGTCATCCATGGTGGATGCCTACAAAGTCTCCAAGGATTTATCCATTGTTAAGTTAGATGATTTGTTCTGTGAAATGGAATTGCATGAAATGGCTAACAAAGGCTCCAAGGAGAAGGGGATTGCCTTAGTTGCAGGGGAACGATCCAATAAGAAGAAGAAGGAGAAGAAGAAGGAGAAGGAAGTCTCTTCATCTTCATCCTCTTCCGAATCCGAGTCCGATTCCGAGGAAGATGGCAGCGGCTCCTCATCCTCCAAGATGGCGAATTTTGTGAGAAGGATGATGAGAAGGAGTTGACGCTTCAAGGGTAAAGGTAATCCTAGTGAACCTAAACTTGATAAGACTAATGCTTCTTGCTATGAGTGTGGTAGGAAAGGGCATTTCAAGAATGAATACCTGAAGCTAAAGAAGAAGGAGGAGAAATCCAAAAAGAAAGAGGAAAAATCCAAGAAGAAGAAGAAGGCCTTGAAGGCCACTTGGGATGAATCCTCCTCAAGCTCATCCGATGAAGAGAAGGAGGAGAAGAGCACAAGGCATGTGGCACTCATGGCTCTTGGAGAGGAAAGCAGTGATGAATCATCCAACTCCTCAAACGCAACTTCATCATCTTCGGATGATGAAGAGGTAACTTTTCCCGAACTTGAGAAATGTTATAGAGCTATTGCATGTTTAACCAATATGCTAAAGAAGTCAAAAAATAAGGTTAAAGCATTGCAATTAGAAATTGACCAATTGAGATCATCTAGGGATGATAATATAGATGACTTGCATGTTGAAATGTTAGAAGATGAGATTAAGTCATTGAAACTTGAGGTTGAAAATTTGAAATCCTCTAAGGTTGAGGATGTAGATGACTTTCATGATGAATTGGTAGAAGAAGAAAACAAATCATTAAAGAGTGAAGTTGAGAGGCTCAAGAATATTCTTGAGAAGTTCTCAACTAGTTCTAAGACCCTAGACATAATCTTGAATGCCCAAAGGGCAGTCTACAATAGGGCCAGTATTGGTTACCGACCTAAGGAACCTTCATTTGTGTCCCTTATGTCTAGAACTGGTATAAGACCAATTAAGACACCCAAGGTTCAAAAGAAAGTTGTCAAGACATGGGTGTCTAAGTCTTGTTTAGTAAATGCTTTAGGTCCCAAGGTTTGGATACCTAAATCTTCCATTTTTCGAATTGTGTAGGTTATGATTGAGGGGGAGCATCTATCAACTTGGTTCGTTGATAGTGGGTGCTCTAAACACATGACCGGGGATAGATCATTGTTTACCACACTTCACAAGAAAAGTAGAGGTAATGTTTCATTTGGTAACAATGGTAATCTTAAGGTCATAGGAATAGGAGACATTCAAATATCCGAATGTCTTAGAATTTCAAATGTCCTTCTAGTCAAGGGGATGACATTTAATCTCCTAAGTGTCAGTCAATTGTGTGACACGGGTTACACAATTGATTTTCAACCAAGTCAATGTCTAGTTAGACAACATGACACCTTGGACACGGTACTAGTAGGAACAAGAGTAGACAATATTTATCAAGTTTCATTTAAAAGTGCTACTAATGTTTCTGCTAAGTGTTTCATGTCAAAAGAAGAAGAGTCCACCCTTTGGCACCGGAGACTTGCACATGTGAACATGAAGAATATCCGGAAGTTGGCCAACAAGGGATTAGTTCGTGGCTTACCAAGCATCAAGTATGAAAAGGACAAACTTTGTGATGCATGTCAAATGGGTAAGCAAACAAAATCTGCACATAAAGGTAAAAGCGTTGTAAGTACATCTACCGCTTTAGATTTACTCCACATGGATCTATTTGATTGTAGTACTATCATATCATTGAATGGAAGTAGATATTGTTTTGTTATCATTGATGACTTTACTAGATATACATGGACTTACTTTTTAAAATATAAGGATCAAACCTTAGATGTTTTCATTTCTTTTTGTAGAAGAGTTGAAAATAAAAAATCATCAACAATTAAGACAATTAGAAGTGATCATGAAGGTGAATTTCAAAATCAACGGTTTTTAGAATTTTGTCAAGATAGAGGGTATAGGCATGAGTTATCTACTCCTAGAACACCACAACAAAATGATGTTGTAGAGAGGAAGAACTGTGTTCTACAAGAGGCTGCACGAAGCATGCTCAATGAGTACTCACTACCGAGTTATTTATGGGCTGAAGCTGTAAATACAGCTTGCTATGTGCAAAACCGAGTCCTCATCCATAGGTTTTTAGGAAAGACTCCTCATGAACTTTGGTTTGGAAAACCACCTACGGTTAAACACCTTAGGGTGTTTGGTTGTAAGGTATTCATTCTAAACACCAAGGACCACCTTGGAAAGTTCACGGCAAAGACTGATGAAGGGATACTAGTCGGGTATTCCCTTGTTAGCAAAGCCTACCGAGTCTACAACAAGAAATCTAGATTAATTGAAGAGTCTTCTGATGTTGTCTTTGAAGAAATTCCAAAAGACAATGATCAACCAGAAGATGAAGTCCAATTCGAACTTAGGAGACTAAGTTTGAATGAGAGTCCAAATGTTGTTGATGGTGATGGAATCGATGACGGTGAGCCTAGACAACCCATAGATCAGCCGGATCCTGAGGCTGAGCTTGTGTCTAGTGAACCCATTCAAGAAGCACCACCAACACCTAAGGCAAACTAGATTAGCCTCTAGTCATCCCCAGACCAAATTGTTGGAGACATCCATCA
>JAGFNQ010009362.1:0-109793 GCA_024364735.1 Boesenbergia rotunda | reverse complement strand
ACACTCCTTGCGAGGAGATGTATACCCAGGCCTATCGTCGGATTGTTACTCAAAGCCTCTGGCCAGAGCATATCATGTCAAGAGTGCGAGTCTCTTAAATACATGAGAGTAATTAGAAATCCAAAGGACGAGGAAGACACTGCTTGGCTAGGTGTGACGTAGTCAGCCTAGTGGGACTGACACCATAGACCGTGTCCTGAACCAAGTGGGTATAAGTGGTGAAGGGAATGAGGCACGATTCATTAGAGCTGCTGAAGGGTTTCAGAATAATTTCTTCTGAGGTCAAACCGTTGATCTTTCGATTAATTGGGGATCATGATGTACTACTAGGTGCCACTCATGATCGTTCTATAATTAATGGGTTAATTATAGACGGCCAACATAAATCGAAAGCCTATTTAGTCACACGCAATACGAGTAATCCGAGGGATTTAAAACGAGTTGAAAATTGATTTTCCGATCAAGAGAAACAAGTCGAATCTGAGTTAGTCAGAGGCGCAATGGAAGCCAAAAATGGCTAAGTCTTTTGAAGGCTTTTTGGGCGAATTAAATGAGTTTAATTCGCGTTATTGGGTTGGTTTGGCCGGCCAAAGAGGGTGTTAAACCCTCTTGGTGGCCGCCAAATAAGAGGAGAAAAACCAATTAATTGGTTTAATTAATAAAATAAATCTAGTGTGATTTATTTATAAATTATGATAAATAAATTTGTATAAAGAAATTTATATAAATAAAATTTATAGAAATTTATTCTTTTTGGAAGATTAAAATAATCACGAATTGGTTATTTTAATTTTATAAAATCAATTATGAATTGATTTTTCCATAATAAGAAAGTTTATAAATTTCTTATAAAAATTTATTCCATAATTTAAAGAGAAGAAGAATTAGTTTTATTATAAATTAGTTTATAATAAAACTTGGTTTAAACGGAATAATTAATAAGAAAATTTATAAGATAAATTTCTTATAACCAATTCCGTTAATTCGGTTTAGAGGGAGACTTAGCAAAGGAGTTGCTACTATATAAAGGAACCAAAGGCTAGCCCTTATCCAATCAATTAAGAGATTAAAATTCTCTCTCTCTCTCTCTTAATCTCTCCTCTCCTCCTTCTCTTCTTCCTCCCTTAGGGCCGGCGCACCCTAGCTCTTCTAGGGCCGGACGCCCAACCACAACCAAGGAGGTGGTGCCGTGAGCATTAAAGAAGAAGGAGAACCCGAACACGAAGAAGAAGAAGCGGATAGCGATTCCTCTCTTCCCGGAATTCGATTCCGTTACTTCGTTGGTTAGTTTTCCATTATTTCTCTTATTCTTCTAGTTGTGCCTTCCGAGAATCTAGTAGTTCTCGTCGGCACAAAACTCGTGACTTTGTGAAGTCATCCCGAAGAGAACTCGGCGTGGACGCGAATAGAGGCGGAGCTTCCAAGGGACGCTACGGTTGGATCTCGTCCCTTACTTCGAGTTACGAGAGGTACTTAGTAAATTAGTTACTTTTCCGCAAAATATTTTTATTATTACAGATAGGTATGTATACAAGTCACAAAAATTAAAATTTATGAACACCTTCCGCCCAGTCCATCACACCATCCGCATATAGATTTGCATGCTAGATACGAAGTTAAAATAATTTAGGAGAAATTATTTTATGCAAACTCTTCCGCTGGCACGGTAAAAATTGTAAATGTTTACGAACATCGTATCCCTTGTCGACATGCACCCGTCCAAATCGTTCGTTGTCTCCAAAATTAATTAGGAAAATAATAAAGAACATTGTATCTATTATTTCCGAAATTGATTATGACAATTTAGGAAATCCGGTTCCTATTCAATTAATGAGACTTTGAATGAGTCAAAGGTTATGAGACATTTAACTTTTAGTAACACATCCATGCCCGCTTGATCAACATGTTCAAACCATGTTGTTATATAACAGAGGTCAATCCTTAGTTTAACATCCAAGCCTGACTAAACGGTTGAATGAGCTCCAACCATATTAAAACTATTTCTTGATTATGGGTCAGCCTTAAGCTTGGAGCATCGATTTGTTGTGCCAATTTATGGTTCTTGTATAATGTTGCATACTTGGAAATGTGCAATTGTGATATGTAATCGGTATAATTACCTGCAAGAAAAACTGGCCACAGCCATGGTGTTCTTATCTATGGTTGGATATCAACCTATTTGGAGATGTTCCTACGATCTCCCGAATTGATAAAAGGGTTATTTCAACCCCCTCCCAAACAGAAGACTCGTCCAAGGTGAGGAAGGCGAATTGCGGAGTTGGGAAATAGGTAGCTAATGGGATTGCTGTATCTGTTGCCCATCGGAACCATTATGCTTGCTATTAAGCTCCCAATTAGACGGTGTCTTAGAATTGGATAATTTTTTATTTCGTTCTAAAGTTCTCGGTTTAATAAAGAACATTGGTATTGCTATTTACATGTTTAGAATTGGATAATTATTTTTCTTTTTAATTGTTCTATTCATTTTAATGAAAGTTATCATTTAACTTTTAGTAACAATTGTTGTTACATAACTTTAAATGACGTTCTTTATGGGAATGGAATTTGTGCAATGGCATCTACACGTTAGATTTATCCAGTGACGTTTCAATATCGAAGTTAGCAACAAACGTGCTAGAATAGATAATCGAATAGACTCCTACACTTGGCATTCCGTCTTGGCCATGTAAGTAAGAAACGCATGACCGAATTACACCGATGTGGAATTCTGGAATCATTGAACCCGGTTCATTGATACATGCGAATCATGCTTAAAAGGCAAGATGACCAAATTACCCTTTTCCGGAAAAGGTAATCCACTGGGAGAATTGCTTGGTCTAATACATACTGATGTATGTGGACCAATGTCAACTCTTGCACAAGGAGGCTATAGCTATTTCATCACCTTCATCGATGATCAGTCACGATTCGGGTATGTGTTCTTGATGAAACACAAATCTGAAGCCTTTGAGAAATTCAAAGAGTTCAGAAATGAAGTAGAGAAACAGCTTGGCAAAAGTATTAAGATACTTCGATCCGATCGGGGTGGTGAATACTTAAGTCAAGAGTTTCAAGATTATCTTAGGGACAATGGGATATTGTCCCAATGGACTCCGCCGTATACACCACAGCATAATGGTGTATCTGAGAGGCGCAACCGAACCTTGATGGACATGGTTAGGTCAATGATGAATCATGCAACTCTTCCAAAATCCTTTTGGGGCTATGCACTAAAGACAGCTGTTTACTTGCTAAACAGAGTCCCGACCAAGGTAGTCTCTACTACTCCGTATGAGATATGGAATAGTAAGAAACCTCACTTAACTCACCTTAAGATATGGGGTTGTCCAGCTTATGTGAAGCGGGTTGTATCAGACAAATTGGATGCTAAGTCTGATAAGTGTCTATTTATTGGATACCCTAAGGAAACGAAGGGTTACCAATTCTATCATCCCTTGGAACAAAAGGTGTTTGTTTCAAGGCATGCTGTATTTCTGGAAAGAGAATTTCTTTTACAAGAAAACAGTGGGAGTGGCATTGAACTTGATGAAGTTCAAGAAACTCCAATAGACATTACAGAGACACCTGGTCTAGACCCACAACCGATAACTCATAGTGATGAACTATCAGTTGAACCTAAAACTACACCACCTCTTCGTAGGTCTGATAGGACACGCAATATTCCAGAGAGATACGGATTTCTCGTAAGTGAATCGAACGACGTGTTACTCATAAGCGATGATGAACCTATCAGTTATGAAGATGTTCTGAAAAGTTCAGAAAGGGACAAATGGCTTAAGGCCATGAAGTCGGAAATGGATTCCATGTACGAAAATCAAGTATGGGACTTGGTTAACCCACCTGAAGGGATTAAGCCCATAGGGTGCAAGTGGGTTTTCAAGAAGAAAACCGACATGGAAGGTAATGTAGTTACCTTTAAGGCTAGATTAGTGGCAAAAGGATATCGTCAAAAACAAGGAATTGATTATGACGAAACCTATTCGCAGTAGCTATGATTAAATCCATTCGGATGCTCCTAGCCATAGCAGCTCATTATGATTATGAGATATGGCAAATGTATGTGAAAACAACTCTCCTTAATGGAAACCTGCTTGAGGATGTATACTTGATACAACCTGAAGGTTTCACATCGGTTGATAAAACCAAAGTATGCAAGCTTCGACGATCCATATATGGATTGAAGCAAGCATCTAGGAGCTGGAACATCCGTTTTGATGAGACAATCAAAGAGTTTGATTTCTCACAAAATCCTGACGAACCTTGTGCGTACAAGAAGGTTAGTGGGAGTGCAGTCGTATTCATAGTATTATATGTCGATGACATATTACTTATAGGAAACGATATATCAGTCTTACAAACAGTTAAAATTTGGTTGTCCAAAACTTTCTCCATGAAAGACCTGGGAGAAGCAACCTATATCCTTGGGATTAGAATCTATAGAGATAGATCAAAACGGTTGCTTGGTCTTTCGCATTCTACATATATAGACCGAGTGCTAAAGAGGTTTAGCATGTCGGAATCCAAGAAAGGTTATGTAACGACCCGGAAAATTCTCTTAATATTTTCTTAAAATATTAAGCATGTTTAAATAATTTTCCAAGGGACCTAGAAATATTAAGGGGAACTTTGGCCTAGAAAATCCATGTTTTCTCATTTAAATTGAGAAAACTAAGTACTAATGGGCTTTATGTGGGCTTTTTAGTACCATGATTATAGGTGAATTTCGGTAATAATTAGTATAAATATAAATAGGATTTAATTAGGCATATTAGCATGATTATGGGTAAGTCTTAGCCTAATTTCTCTATTTTAATGGAGAAATTAGGTATTAATGAGCTTTAAATGAGCTCCAAAAATGAGTATTAATTAGGTAATATTAATATAAATTAGGAAAAATTAATATAAATATAAAAGAATTTTATTTAGGAATATTAGCATAATTATGGATGATTTTAGGAGAATTTTCGGAATTTAGGGAAAATAAAAATAATAAAATAAATGAAATAAAAATAAAGGTGCATGAGCCAAGGATTGAACCTTGGACCTCTTGTACAACCAAGTAAGCCTTAACCAACTCACCTAGCAAGGGATTTTTATGAGGAAATGAAGTGGATATAAGTTAAGATTAAGAAGAAGATGAAGAGTCATGGAGAGACTCTTCATTTACCTCCTTAATGGGCTATTAAAGGGGGGTTTTGGGAGTTACCTCTTCTTCCCATTACATTCATTTTCGAAACTATTCCTCCCCTCATTCTTGCCGAGCACCAAGAAGGGGCTTTTCCCTTGGAAAAGCTTCCACCAAGGTTCCATCTCCTAGATCTAAGGTCTTCACAAGAATACAAAGACAAGGGGGCTCTAGTATCCAAAGATCTTGCAATCTTCTTCTCTTCCTAGGTTCGAAAAATCAAGAAACCCAAGGTAAGACTCCCTCACCTGTGGCATAATAGTTCCCTATGATTTTTATGATTTTTAGTATGATATAGTGGTTGGTTTTTGGATTTGATGTTGAAAGGAAAGAAAACCAAGAACTTTATGTTTAAGGGTTTCGGCCACCATGTTTTTATGATCTAAAATTATGATAAAAATCTGTATAATGCTATTTAATGTTCCCTTATGATTTTTATAGGTTAAATATAATTTTTGGGAATTTTTGAAGTACCCTAGGACACCCTAGGGTTTCGGCCAACATGAAAGAAACAAAAACTAAGAACCCTGAGTTTAAGGGTTTGGCCACCATGTTTTATAGGTCTATAATTATGATAAAAATCATGATAATGTTATTTAATGTTCCATTATGATGTGTAGAGGTTAAATATAATTTTTGGGAATTTTTGGAGTACCCTAGGACACCCTAGGGTTTCGGCCAACATGAAAGAAACAAAAACTAAGAACCCTGAGTTTAAGGGTTTCGGCAACCATGTTTTAAAGGTCTATAATTATGCTAAAAATCATGATAATCTTATTTAATGTTCCCTTATGATGTGTAGAGGTTAAGTATAATTTTTGGGAATTTTTGGAGTACCCTAGGACACCCTAGGGTTTCGGCCAACAAGAAAGAAACAAAAACTAAGAACCCTGAGTTTAAGGGTTTCGGCCACCATGATTTAAAGGTCTATAATTATTCCAAAAATCTTGATAATGTTATTTAATGTTCCCTTATGATGTGTAGAGGATAAGTATAATTTTTGGAAATTTTTGGGTACCCTAGAGGCCCCATATGGTTCGGCCAACCCCATGGACCCAAGGGTTAGGGTTGAGTCTTTAACTTCAAGCATATGTTTATGTGTTGCCATGATATAAGGATGATGGAAGGTGATTATGTGAATTTTCACATGGCCTTGGGACTCCACAAGTTTCGGCCAAGAACGATTAATAGGGTAAAAGTTAAGACTTATTTCAAGTAAGGGTCCCAATGGCCCTATGGTAAGATGTGATTTGTGTTTATGATATGATATGCCATGTTTACGAATGATATGCCATGTTTACGAATGATATGCCATGTTTATGAATGATATGATATGCCATGTTTATGAATGATATGCCATGTTTACGAATGATATGCCATGTTTACGAATGATATGCCATGTTTATAAATGATATGCCATGTTTACGAATGATATGCCATGTTTATGAATGATATGCCATGTTTACGCCATGTTTATGAATGATATGCCATGTTTACGAATGATATGCCATGTTTACGAATGATATGCCTTGTTTTAGGATAATACGAAAGTATGCCATGCTCTATGAATGAGGTGTACATATGTCATGTCTAAGAATGAAAATGATGAATGAAGTTTAAGTATGATGAATGAATGAAAGATGATGCTTATGTCGTTAAGGCATAAATATGCTAAACGCCACGGTCGATGGTCGACGGTACGACGGTCGTGAGGACCGGTAAATGGGCCGGTAGACGGGCCGGGCTGTAACAAGTTATGTTATGTTAAAGATGCCATGAATGTCTTATGAATGATGACACATGAAAAGTATTTTACTTTATGTATGGGCTTGTACCGGACCGAAGTATGGGTCCAAGGGATGGGCACCTTAAGAACGCCTCGGTTTTGGACTACTGAAGCTGTCCACGGTTCTGGCACTACCGGAGCTGTGCAACAGGGATGGGCACCTTAAGAACGCCTCGGTTCGGGGACTACCGACTATACTGTCCTTACCCTAGTAGGTTGGGGCTCGCGACCTCGGACTTGCTAGGGATGCGCGCTATGATGTATGTATGTGGTACAAGCCGGGGACCCCAAATGATGTTATGATGATTATGTTTAAGAAAATTAAAAGTATGTTTTAAAAGTTAAGCATCCCTTATGTATATGCATTCCACTCATGCATCCATTCATGCTATGCATTATGCTATGTTGATAAGATGATATGCTTACGTTTCATGTTAAGAAGTATGCATGAGAATGAATGATCTATGCCATGATTATGTTAGGAAGATGTTCATATGCTATGATAGGTATTATGCCATGCTACCATGTTTATGATTTATGCCATGAAAGATGCCATGCTACTAAGTTTATGATTTATGCCATGAAAGATGCCATGCTACTATGTTTATGATTTATGCCATGAATTTTGCCATGCTACTATGTTTATGATTTATGCCATGAATTATGCCATGCTTAGAAGGTTCGTTATGTTTACGATATGCCATGAATTATGCCATGCTCACTATGTTTATGATTTATGCCATGAATTATGCCATGCTACTATGTTTATGATTTATGCCATGAATTATGTCATGCTTAGAATGTCTACTATGTTTAATTATGCCATGCTTAGAATGTCTACTATGTTTATGAGTTATGCCATGAATTATGCCATGCTTAGAATGTCTACTATGTTTATGTTCATGCCATGCTATGTATACGATAAGTGATGTAAGATGTTATGTTCCAAGTAGAGCACCAAGTATGTTAATGTTTTATGTGCTCATTATGAGATGATGAATGATGAATGGTTTTGTGAGTAGGAAAGAGTCTTACTAAGCCTGTGTGCTTATAGTCTTATTTCCTTATACCACAGATCATTCAAGGGGACAATGAAGGAAGCAGCAGGAGGGCAAGAACGCATGTGTGTAGTAGTGACTTGGCCCAGGAAACTTTATGTTTACGGTTTAGGCTAGAACTTCACCTTGGTTACTTATATGTCTGAATAATGACCAGTGGAACCTTATGATATGATGTTACGTATGACATGATATGATATGATGCTTAAGTTCAAAGTTAATATGCTAAGGTTCCTATGTCATTAAGTTAAGAATGATAACAGGGCATGTATAAGTTAAAGTTATTCCGCTGCCTTATGATGTCTACATGCCCTAAGCATGTTAACGTAATGCCGCTTATGAAAAAAAAAAGCAGGCGTTACAGGTTACCTTCCCATCAGGCATGGGATCAACTTTTCAAAGTCTATGTGTCCGCGCACAGAAGACGAGAGGATTTGCATGAATAAGATTCCCTATGCATCCGCGATAGGATCTATCATGTATGCTATGTTATGTACTAGGCCAGATGTATCGTATGCTCTGAGCGTCACGAGCAGATACCAGTCTGATCCAGGAATGGATCATTGGGCGGCTGTCAAGACAATCCTTAAGTACTTAAGAAGAACTAAAGATGTGTTCCTAATATATGGAGAAGGAGATTTGGTAATACGTGGGTATACAGATGCCAGTTTCCAGACAGATAAGGATGACTCCAAATCTCAGTCTGGATACGTATTCACTTTGAATGGAGGCGCAGTAAGTTGGAAAAGTTCCAAACAAGACACCGTAGCGGATTCTACCACGGAAGCGGAGTATATCGCAGCTTCGGAAGCAGCAAAGGAAGTAGTTTGGATCAAGAAGTTTGTCTCCGAACTTGGTGTGGTTCCATCCATTGATGAAGCAGTGCCAGTTTACTGCGACAACAATGGAGCTATTGCACAAGCGAAGGAACCAAGGTCTCATCAGCGATCCAAACACGTGCTTCGACGCTATCATCTGATCAAGAGATTATAAGTAGGAATGACATACAAATTGAGAGAGTTCCCACTGAAAGGAATATAGCGGATCCTTTAACTAAGGCCTTACCTCAAACAAGTTTGAGGGTCATGTTAGAGCTTGTGGTATTGGATACCGTAGCGATTGGCATTAGGCCAAGTGGGAGTTTGTTAGTGATATGAGAGAAGTGTCCTAAGGCAATCGCCTTATGATTGTAAACATTTATTTTAATAAATGATAATTCACTATTTGAGTATACATGTTTATGTATTTGATTGGGATCTTAAACTCATCTACTGAATGTCCGCAATACAACTCACAGCATAAGAGAATTTGTGATGGGATCGCAACTTGTGATTATCTCTAAATGTGCAAATGTGAAGTATTGAAAATATCCCTAGTCGATGAATTGATAAAAACAGACACTATCAATTCTGTTAAGACTAGCATGGGTTATTCTCTAATCAGCTGATTCTCACTGGCTGGTGACATTGGGATGTCCGGAGATAAACATGGATGCTAGTTAAGGGAACTAGTTCATTGGAGTGATTAGCTGTAAAACTTCATATGGTTATCTATATAGATATGTCAATGAAGTTCTTACTGCAGCATAAGTGCGATGTTCCTTTGACTTGCGGTGTTCAAGTCATCTTGGTCATGGAGACTTATACTTTAACATCTTAAGCAAGCATCTCCAAGGAGGTGTGGACCCAGGATGATTGGGTATAAGCCGAAGTGCTCGAAGATGTTTGAACAGCCTACAAAGGATTCACCACTCCTTGCGAGGAGATGTATACCCAGGCCTATCGTCGGATTGTTACTCAAAACCTCTGGCCAGAGTATATCATGTTAAGAGTGTGAGTCTCTTAAATACATGAGAGTAATTAGAAATCCAAAGGACGAGAAAGACATTACTTGGGCTAGGTGTGACGTAGTCAGCCTAGTGGGGACTGACACAAATAGACCGTGTCCTGAACCAAGTGGGTATAAGATGGTGAAGGGAATGGGGCACGATTCATTAGAGCTGCTGAAGGGTTTCAGAATAATTTCTTCTGAGGTCAAACCGTTGATCTTTCGATTAATTGGGGGTCATGATGTACTACTAGGTGCCACTCATGACCGTTCTATAATTGGTTGATTATAGACGGCCAACATAAATCGAAAGCCTATTTAGTCGCACGCACTACGAGTAATCCGAGGGATTTAAAACGAGTTGAAAATTAGATTTTCTGATCAAGAGAAATAAGTCGAATCTGAGTTAATCAGAGGCGCAATGGAAACTAAAAATGGCTAAGTCTTTTGAAGGCTTTTTGGGCGAATTAAATGAGTTTAATTCGCGATCGGTTCGGGTTGTTTTGGCCGACCAAAGAGGGTGTCCACCCTCTTGGTGTTGGCCTTCCATTAAAGGGAGAAAAACCAATTTAATTGGTTTAATTAATAAAATAAATCTAGTGTGATTTATTTTATAAATTATGGATAAATAAATTTGTATAAAGAAATTTATATAAATAAATTTGTAGAAATTTATTCTTTTTATGGAAGTTAAAATAATTCATGAATTGGTTTATTTTTATTTTTTATAAAATCAATTATGAATTGATTTTTCCATAATAAGAAAGTTTATAAATTTCTTATAAAATTTATTCCATAATTTAAAGAGAAGAAGAATTTATTTTTTTATAAATTAGTTATAATAAGACTCGGCTTAAACGGAATAATTAATAAGAGAATTTATAAGATAAATTTCTTATAACTAATTCCGTTAATTCCGTTAAGAGGGAGACTTAGCAAAGGAGTTGCTACTATATAAAGGAACCAAAGGCAAACCCTTATTACGAATTACTAATTGAGATTAGTAACTTCCTCTCTCCCCTCTCTCTTATTCTCTTCTCCCTCTCCTTTCCCTTAGGGCCGGCGCCCTTCTTGGAGAATTAGGGCCGGCTCCCACCTTCCTTGCTAGGGCCGGCGCACCCTATCAACACCAAGCAAGGTTGTCGTGAGCTTCAAGAAGAAGGAGAAACGAAACAAGAAGAAGAAGAAGCGGATAGCGACTCCTCTCTACCCGGAATTCGATTCCGTTTTCTTGATGGTTAGTTTCCCTTTCCTCTCTTGATCTTTCTTGTTGTGCCTATAGAGAATCTAGTAGTTCTCGTCGGCACAAAACTCGTGACTTTACGAAGTCATCCCGAAGAGAACTCGGCGTGGACGCGAATAGAGGCGGAGCTTCCAAGGGACGCTACGGTTGGATCTCGTCCCTTACTTTGAGTTACGAGAGGTATAATGTAAATTAGTTTACTTTTCTGCAAAGTTTTATTTTATGATTATGTCAACACACTATAAGGTTGCATGCTAGATACGAAGTTAAAATAATTTAGGAAATTATTTTATGCAAATTCTTCCGCTGCACGTAAAAATTTAAAATTTTACGAACTCGTATCTTGTCAACATGCACCCGGTCCCAACATTTGTACTGTTTAAGTAGTGCTCAGTGATCAAAGCACTACTTATCAGTTCTTCGGAGGGTTGCGGCCTCTTAACACCGCTGGCCACATTTAACGCTATCTCAGGCCTTCACATTTTCAACATTAGCCTGACTCTTTCTTTTTCAGTGCTAACTAGCTCTGGGCACAGATGAGCTAACCGCTTAAACATCTTCACTGCTTCATCCACGGATAGTTCTCCTTGTCTAGACTCCATGAATTCATCATAGTGCTTGTTGGTTACTCGCATGTGGAAGTATTCTTCGAAGAACTCAGTCTCGAAGTCGACCCATGTCATCTGGCTAACATTTCTCTTGGCCTTGACTCTCTCCCACTATATTCTAGCATCTCCCGTAAGGCAGAAAAATGCACACTTTATCTTCTCTACTTCAGGCCAGTCCAGTAGCTCTACTATGCTTTATAAAGACTTGAACCATGCTTGAGCATCCCATGGTTCAGTTGTGCATGAGAAGTTCCCTGGCTTCAATATCTGCCACTAGATGAGGTATACTTCTTGTCGTACCCCCCTTGCCGAGACTACAGATGTAACCAATGGATCTTCAGTCACAACTGGTGCTACTATATTCTCCACCAGCGGAGTAATGGGAGCAGCCTGCTGGTTAGCCATTAAGGTGCTAATAACTTGCTGTTGTTCTGTTAACTATTTCTGTAACTGCGCCACCACCTCTAAGAGATTTGGTGGTGGTACTGGCTCTGCCATTTACCCTCTAGAAGCTCGCTCCTCGTTTTAAGCCTTTCTAGGACGTCAACTTGTCATTCTCTTACTATTATCTCATAAAGAGAATAATGACATTACTTCACTAAGGACATTACATTACTTCGCTATCATCATTCTCATATCATCATACTCATATCATGATATGTCATATCATGTCATCTTACTCATATAGCATATACTGATCATGCACATAATAGCATATAATAATACTAACATACTTCCTTATCATCTTTCACTTACTGATACTAACAGTCAATAATGAAAAGTATACAAAAACTACAACATATGAACTTCTTACTTGGAAGGCGGCAGGATTGATGCTTGATGTCAGTGTGGCGGAAGGGTGGAAACCTTTTGCTCTGATACCACTCTGTGACGACCCACCTTAACTTCTCTCCCTTAAGGCGGACGTCACTTTTACTTAACCTTAACATTACCTTATTCTTAGCCTTAACTTTACCTTATTCTTAGCCTTAGGTTACAACTACTTGACTTCCCTTAACTTGCTCTGATTTTTTTTTCTTTTAAAAAAAAACTTTCATTTTATTTGCTTTGCAAGGATTTGACCCCTAGACCTCTTAATTGTAAAACTAAAACACTAACCATCTGCCCTACAACACTTTCTTTTCAATGGTATCAGTCGACTGATAGATAGCCAGTCGACTGGTATCGGCCACAGAAACATTCTGTGCCCGGCACCAGTCGACTGGCCTCATGGCAGTCGACTGGTGCATCGAACAGAAGGTTCTGTTCGATATCGCAGTCGACTGGTTCTGAACCAATCGACTGGCACGCCTGAAAAACCTGCATTTCAAATCTGAAAACCATTTCCAAAGATCCACAAATCATATACTTACAAGACATACAATGAAACAACTCCAAATCTAAACTCCATACTAGTTTTATAAGCATCTTAACAACTCAAAACGAATCCAATAACTTGAAATTAGGATTTCTACGAAATTTAACAAACTTATCAAAACACATGCAATCTCTACTAACTTTGTACCCAACTTTGACTCCATGTAAAGTTTAAATAAGGTGATCATATCCTACCAATCCAAAACATCAACCATGAGTTTCTATAAATCAAAATGCCTCTAAGACTTATCCCAAAGATCTCTTCCACGGCTCCGCCGCCACTGAACATCAATGCAAGTCCCGTTCGCCTCCATAGCTTATGCTTTTTCTTTACCTTTATCTGCAATAGAAGGAAATGCAACTAATAAGTGAATTGCTTAGTAAGTAAATCCTAACTCACAAATCCATACGATAAATGATAAACATGCTCTTTTCAAAGAATGCTTGCTTCAAAATACATGCACTTGGAAATATTTGCACATGGAAACTTTCATACACTTATCATGCTCAATCATGCTTGAAAACATTTACTAGCATCAAAACACTTGCAAACTTAACATGCTCATGATTTCTTTTGAAACTTACTAATGATACATTTTCATACTATAAAACACTAACTTCTTTGCTTTTTCTCTTTAACATGCTTATAACATAACCATGTTAACAACATAACCAAAAACATGCACTCAAGGAAATTGAAACACTTACATATACTCATATACTTCAAAATAATAATCAACTTTCTCAGGCCTTGACACTATACCATGGTGTCAATGTACCAATGTGTGCATCCCTAATAGGTTTCAGGGTAGCTAGCCACCGCACCTTATTAGAGCTTTCTTCTAACTTTCTATGGGCCTCTCATTTGCCCGGTACATGTCACTTTACAGAAGTAAAATACTTTCTTACTCAATATGCTTATACTTATCAAGCTATCTTTCTTTTTGCATAAATTTTGCACTACACACTTTACCTTTCTTACTTGGAACTTTCAGCGAGCACCTTGCGTGCCCTTAACCCAAAACTCATTTTTGGGACTTTTCAAGAACTTGGTCTTATCATACTTAGATCACACATACAAACCTACTCAAATTCAAGTTCTATGATAAGAACATATATTCTTTAGAAACTTAAATCACACAATAAGACAATATTTTCAAAGTATGCACTTAGATCACAAAATTACGGTTCTATTGCAGGTGAGTGATTTACTTACTCTTTTTCTTGAAGGAAAACTCACTAAATATCTAGGGAAACTCCTAGCGTAGCGCTCCTCTTCTCTTCCCTTGCGAGAAAACTTCACCCTTGGCCCTAGGGAAGAATCCTTAGGTTTTCTACTTCAAGAGGAAGAAGAAGAAGGAGAAAACTCTCCTTTTCTTCCCTGTTTTTCGCAGCCTCCCAAACTGCTCGTGCGGCCTCCTGAAACCCTAAAAGGGGTCTTAACCCAACTTAACTGGAAGATGAAACACCTCTTCATGAAAAGGGCTTACTTAGCTATAATATTATTTCACTTCATCTTTTTTTGTGCTTGATACCCTTGCCCTGCTGGTTACCCCAACTCACTTAAGGGCTTGCTTTGCCCTGTGGTCGCGGGATCAAACCCCGCCCGACCTTTAATTTTTCTTTTTATTTTAATCCGAAAAAATGCTATAAAATTCAGAAAAATTCCTAATAATTTATGAAAATTATTGGGTGTTACATTTATAGTGCACCTGGGGGCACCCTGGACGTTGGTGGTGCCCTCCACGTCCCTCTCGATCCGCAAACCCCCTATCTGGAACTCAGTCAGCCCTTATCACTCCAAGATAGGGCTCGGAGTTTGACAGGGGCGCCCGGGACATAGGGGGCACCCTGCTTGACTTGTTCAACAGGCTTCTCGGCTGAGTTGAATTCGATCGCTTCGTTGGCTTGGACCCAGGGCGCTCGAGGCATCCAGGGCACCCGGGACCACCGGGAGCCCAGGAGCTTGGCACCTGGCCCAATGAGCTTCCGAAGCGTTTCTTGCTCAACTATTCATTTGGCATTGACCTTGGGCGCCCGGGACCTCCCGGGCGCCTAGCCCAGCTGCTGCCCCTCTTCTTTGGGACGTTCTGAGCTACAGAAACTCGTTCCTTCGGTCCTGCATCTAGGTTAGTACCAAACATAATAAAGCAAGAATATTAGTGATTTTTACAGTCGTAGCTGTCTTGGTTCTGACTACGGGTCTCCCAAATGGAGCCGTAGGTCGAGCCGACGCCTACTGTTCCCTCGACGGGAACGCGTCCTCACCTACTCCTCTCCGGAGAGTTTACCTTTAGCCAATGGCTCCTCCGGTTGGACTTTTGCCCGATGTACCTAACCAGGTCTTCGTGCCCACCTTCTGAGAAGGTCTTCGGTGCCTAGCTCCTTGCCAGGGCTTCATGCCCAGTCCTCGACCAGGACTTCGTACCCACCTTCCGAGCTGGTCTTCAGTGCCCAGCTCCTTGCCAGGGCTTTCTGCCAGTCCTCGACCAGGACTTCGTGTCTAGTGTACTTAGGGCTTCTTTTCCTGTACACTTAATGAACATGTTAGACCAACATAACATCTTAACTTTTAAACCCTTTGCCATTATCAAAACCCAGGTTCGACTTAGGTGCTGTCTGCAACAACAATCTCCCCCTTTTTAATTTATGGTAACCCGGTTCAAAAAGTTAAGTTTTATAAAAAGCATGTAAAATGCCACCTTAGTTTCCTCCCCCTGGAAGGAATCTCCCCCTAGATTTTTCAACGGTTCGTGGGGTTTAAAAAAAGTTTCTACGTCTAAAAGGAAATTAATTTTCAACACTTAGAAAATTTTTCAAAGTTAGAAAACATTTTCCAAAAAAAATTTTTAAGTTGGGCACTTGGAAAATTTGTACTTTTAGAAAATTTACACTTTTAGAAAGTGTTCAAGAAAATCTTGAAATGAAACTTAGAAATTTTTCTATAAGTACTTAGAGAACTTTTAAAACTAGCTTAAGTAATTTTGATAATTGACTTAAGTCAAGTAATTAGAAATAGTTTTGAAAATAACTTAGAAATAGTTTTGAAAACAACTTAGAAATAGTTTTGAAAACAGCTTAAGTGATTTTACTTTTTGAAGAAAGGATGAACAAAGTTTTGAAAAGTTTGAATTTTGAAAAAAAAAATTTAAACCTTCTCTCCTTTCCACTCTCTCCCCCTTTTCCATATATAAAAAAAAGACATTATAGCAATACAATATAGCAAGAGAATATAGCAAAAGAAGTAAGGTGTTGTACTGAACTAATTCAAGGTATTGTTGGTGCAAGATGCATCAATGATGTTCCTCTTTAAGTGTTTTAATATTTGACAATACACTTAAGTCAGTGATACAATGAATAGACAAAAGGGAGCAAAAGTGAAGTAACCAAAGCTGAAGAAAAGTACTAGTTAATCTAGGCATCGAAACCCTAAGTCCCAGCGAAGGGCTGCTGGGCACCTAGCGAAGGGCTGCTGGGCACCTAGCGAAGGGCTGCTAGGTATCGAATCCATAAAACCTAGCGAAGGGCTGCTAGGCACCTAGCGAAGGGCTGCTAGGCACCTAGCGAAGGGCTGCTAGGTATCGTAACCTAAAGACCTAGCGAAGGGCTGCTAGGCACCTAGGGAAGGGCTGCTAGGTATCGTAACCTAAAGACCTAGCGAAGGGCTGCTAGGCACCTAGTGAAGGACTACTAGGCATAGAAGACCTAGCGAAGGGCTGCTAGGCACCTAGTGAAGGACTACTAGGCATAGAAGACCTAGCGAAGGGCAGCTAGGCACCTAGCGAAGGACTGCTAGGGAATGAAGACCTGGCGAAGGATTGCTAGGGAATGAAGTCTTGGTCCGAGGGACTAAGCAACTTAGCTGAGCGATGTCTAAGGACAGGAGTAGAGACGGGTCAGGGTTTGGGCGTCTCGAGGTCTGGAAGTATCGAAAGCTAAGCAAAAGTCCACCCGATGGGCTGGGTGGCAACCGTCTTCTGAAAGGAGTAGGTGAAGGGCGAGTTCTCGGGGATAGGAACTCGTGCCGGTTCGACCTAGGGTTTCGTACAAATCTGATGTCTGAACCAAGTCCTTAGGCTTAATATTATATGTATCCATGCTTTGTGTTTGTGTATCTTGCAGGTATCAAGAACCGGAGACAAAGCAGTTAAACCAAGCAAAACAGTGTTGGAGGCCCTAAGTAGGGCGCCCCCATGCAGCCAGGGCGCCGCCTGCAAGGGGGGCGCCCCCAGGCAGTACTTAAAGTGGCAGTTTCGTGATGCAGTCAAAACAGGAGTCAACCGAGGCACCCGGAGCGTCCGGGGCGCCCGGATTAGTAGCTATCTTGCAGTCTCAAAGTCAGAACACAGGATAAGCCCTCACGGGGGCACCCGGAGCATCCGAGGCGCCCTAGTCAACAATATTATCCCCTACGGCGAGGTAGGCACAAGGATAAGGATTGACCGAGTCTTCCGGGGCGCCCCCAGCGTCCGGGGCGCCCCCAGGAGGCCTATATAAGGGGCTTCAACCCCTCTGCTTCTAACACAACTGCCAAGCACTGTTCTGATCATTCTGACCGACGACAACGCGCTAGAAACGAGGCTCTACGACCGGGAGGCTCCAGGAGGAGGTGCGCGGCACTTCGGAGGTCCAGATCGGTCGAGCTTCAGACCTTTTCTCGTTGGTTTGCTTTTTAATTACTGTACTTAAATTTCCATATTATTACTTGTAATTCTGCACTGTAAGTCAGGTTTCTCTGCCACCGGAAAGTCCGGAAAGGAGACCAATAGTGGACGGGCGTTCCCGTGCATAGGTCTTGGATGTACTGACCCTGGGGGGTCGGGAACCAAGTAAAAATCCGCCGTGTCACTGTCTTGTTTTTCGTTCTATTTATTTTCCACTGCGTTACTAATAATCTAAGTCTAGAACGAACGAGTTTTTCACGAGTTCTCCGCGAAAGGTTTTCACGGTCGATATTCACCCCCCCCCTCTATCGACGGCACCGGTCCTACAATTGGTATCAGAGCGGAAGCCGCTCTTCACCGGACTAACCGCCGATGGAGCAACGACGCCAGGAGTTGAGGGGGAGCTCAGGGGTGAATCAGGTATTTTTAGTTTAAAATGTCTAGTTTTAAATTGCATATTATTTGTTTCAAGTGCAGGGAGGGGCACTATAAAAATCAGTGCCCTACTCGTAAGATTCGGTCCACATCACCGGTAGCAAAGGAGGCACCAGCGCCAGGAAGCCGGAGGGATAAAAATCACATCAGATGTTTCAAATGCAAGAAATACGGACATTACAAAAACAAGTGTCCGGCGAAAGTACGTAAGATTTACGTTCCAAAAGTTTTACAATTTCCTGCACTGTCTTTAGATAATTCAGTTAATTTTTCTGATAAATTAAATTTACTGGATAGTAGATTAAATATTTTGCATGAAAGATTAGAAAATACGGATATGATTAAGATATCCAAAATTAACTATTTAATTATTAATATCAATTCAATAATTTCTAAAATTAACTCTGATAATTTATCTGATAAAATTAAACTTGATAATTTATCTGATAAAATTAATCCTGATAATTTATCTGATAAAATTAATTATGATAATCTTAATTCAGACAAAATTAATCCTAAGGATAATTCGGAATTCAAATTTGAAAATCCTAAGGATAAATCCGAATTCAAATTTGAATATCTTAAGGATAATTCAGAAAGTAATTCTGAAAATCTCAAGATTAATTCAGAAATTAATTCTGAAAATCTTAAAGATAATCTAGTGATTAATGTTGAAAATATTAAAAATATATCTGAGGATAATTTTGAAGATAAAATTCTCCTAGATAATAATTTAATTATAGATAATATTAAAGATTATTACAAACATTAATTAGTGGCCTAAATTATTCCACCTACTGTGAGAATATTGAAAAATCTAATCTTGAGGAGGAATAGAATTTTCTAAGATAAAGGCCATAATCAATAAAAATTACAAAAATTCAAATAAATCAAAATTATTAGAAAAACCTGAAAAGAAAGATAAAGATGAAGAAGAAATTTTTGAAATAATGAAAATGATGAATTTAAACCCATAATTATTAATTAATCATTATAACCTTAAAAAAATTCAGATTAAATTAAATTAAATCCTAATTCGAAATTAAATTATATTAAATTAAATCCTAATTCGAAATTAAATTAAATTAAATTAAATCCTAATTCGAAATTAAATTAAAATAAATTTAATCCTAATTCAAAATTAAATTAATTTCAAATTAAATGTTAATTAAATCATAATTAAATCCAAATTAAATTCAAATTAAATCCAAATTAAATCCAAATTAAATTAAATTAAAATTCAAATTAAATCTTAATTAAATCCTAATTAAATTCAAATTAAATCTTAATTAAATCCTAATTAAATTCAAATTAAATCTTAATTAAATCCTAATTAAATTCAAACTAAATCTTAATTAATTCTTAATAATTTAAATAAATTCAAATTAATTAATTCTTAATTATTCAAATTCGAATTAGTTAATTCTTAATAATTCAAATTCAAATTAATTAATTAAATCTTAAATAATTCAATTTAATTGAAATTAATTAATTAAATATTAAATAATTCAAATTAATTCAAATTAATTAATTAATTATTAATAATTTAAATAATTCAAATTAATTAATCTTAATAATTCAAATTCAAATTAATTAATTCTTAATAATTCTAGTTTAATTCAATTAAATTCGAATTAATTCAAATAATTTAATTAAAATTCAATTAAATTCGAATTAATTCAAATAATTTAAGTAAAATTCAATTAAATTCAAATTAATTCAAATAAACTTAATTAATTCAATTTACTCCAATTAAAATTTGACTTTAAATTCAAACATCAATTAATTCTCAATTAAATCCAATTAAAACTTAAATAACATAAACTCGAACTAAAACTAAAACCTTACCCAAACCGCAACAATTAAAATTAATAAAATTAAATATGTCACAATAGGTTGACATATTCACCGGTTCACACGACATGTATCAAATCGGGAATTTGATACATTTTAGAAACTTAAATAAAATTATCTGACTTGTTTGACTCATGCACAATTGCCATGACATGCATTTGCTATTCTTTTAAAATATATGACATGTCATGCATATTTAAATTTTATGCATATATTAGAACGGCTATAGGAAAAAGAATAATTGAAACTTGATCAACCTAGTATTGGGTGGCGGTGAGATGATAGTATGTTAGGGAAGCCAATTCTAATAAGATCAAGTTCACTTGGTCTCTTTAGACTGGTGAAACTAGCCGAAGCTACCGATCCAAAACCTAAACTAGTTAGACCAGAACTTTTTCAAAGATTAATTTTGAAAATGAAACTTCATTAAACGACTTTGTCAACGAAAGGGTGGATGATCCCATAAGGCTATGGCCAAAGAAGGCCTAGTGCCTCGCCAAGACCTGGAAGCCAATTTTTGAATTTCAAATTCAAATTATTCTTTGTTAAATTCAAATCTAACACAAGCTTCAATTAATTCTTAGAGTTAATAAATTAAGAAAAATAAATCAAGCATCTCACAATACACCTATAAGGCAACTATGCTTATTGTATTGATACATCTAAAATGGGTGAGATGTTAAGGACTAATAAATTGAAAAATGTTTTTCAAAATTATTTTTCAAAATCGTTAGAATATTTTCTTAAAAATATATTTTCAAAATAGTGCTTCAACATAATAATGTTTTTATGGAATTCATGCTTGTCTGATTGATTATATATATTATACATTTTTTCAAAAATATATCCTTTCAAAAATTTGTTTGACTCACTCAATTAGACACAAGCCTCTTAGGACAACACTAAAGTTCCTTAAGGCACTTAGATAGAGTCAAACGGTATCAGGTACAGGGGGAGTACTTTTCATTCTTTTTGTTTTCAAAAATTTGCACATTAAAAATTACTATTATTTGAAAATACTTTTCGAAAATTGAGCTTTAAATCGTTATCACTTGTGTTTTTCGAAAAAAAGGGGTTCATGTTGTAAAATTTACCTGTCTTGTTTGATTTTGATAAACCCTAAAGACACAGAGGAAAGTCCACTTCATAATCAACAAGCGTTCCCAGGATAGTGTCAGACTGGAAAATTAACCAAATGAAGTCAAATATTATGTTTTCAAAAGTACTTATGTCTTTCAAAGCCAAATATTATTTCAAAAGTACTATCATTTTTTTTCAAAATTCTACTAATATTTAATTGACCTTGAAAAATATTATGTTTCATAAAACACTTATTTTCAAAAAACAGTTATTTTCAAAAAACCTTAGGCATAATATATTTTCCAAAATAACATTCTTTCAAAAGTTATACATTTTCCAAAAGTACTTAATTATTCAAAAATTCAATATATTTTCATAGATACTTATATTTTTCAAAAATTACATAATTTTTGCAATATATTATTCAAAATACAATGCTTTCAAAAATTTTGCACTAAGTATTTTCAAAAAGAACAAAAGGTTTTTCATGTTGGTGCAAGTATTTTATTTTTGATGTATGACAAAGGGGGAGAGATGTGTGCTTAAGTTAGAAAAACTTTTAACCGAAGTTGAAAAATGTAGTTTCAAAACCTATATTGTTTTTCTTTTCATTTTTACCCCAAGGACAGTAAGTTAGCCCCTTAAACCAATCTAACTTAAGTTATTGTCAAACATCAAAAAGGGGAGATTGTTGGTGCAAGATGCATCAATGATGTTCCTCTTTAAGTGTCTTAATGTTTGACAATACACTTAAGTCAGTGATACAATGAATAGACAAAAGGGAGCAAAAGTGAAGTAACCAAAGCTGAAGAAAAGTCCTAGTTAATCTAGGCATCGAAACCCTAAGTCCCAACGAAGGGCTGCTGGGCACCTAGCGAAGGGCTGTTAGGTATCGAAACCCTAATACCTAGCGAAGGGCTGCTAGGCACCTAGCGAAGGGCTGCTAGGTATCATAACCCAAAGACCTAGCGAAGGGCTGCTAGGCACCTAGCGAAGGGCTGCTAGGCACCTAGCGAAGGGCTGTTAGGTATCGTAACCTAAAGACCTAGCGAAGGGCTGCTAGGCACCTAGTGAAGGACTACTAGGCATAGAAGACCTAGCGAAGGGCTGCTAGGCACCTAGTGAAGGACTACTAGGCATAGAAGACCTAGCGAAGGGCAGCTAGGCACCTAGCGAAGGACTGCTAGGGAATGAAGACCTGGCGAAGGATTGCTAGGGAATGAAGTCTTGGTCCGAGGGACTAAGCAACTTAGCTGAGCGATAACTAAGGACAGGAGTAGAGACGGGTCAGGGTTTGGGCGTCTCGAGGTCCGGAAGTATCGGAAGCTAAGCAAAAGTCCACCCGAAGGGCTGGGTGGCAACCGTCTCCTGAAAGGAGTAGGTGAAGGGCGAGTTCTCGGGGATAGGAACTCGTGCCGGTTCGACCTAGGGTTTCGTGCAAATCTGAAGTCCGAACCAAGTCCTTAGGCTTAATATTATATGTATCCATGCTTTGTGTTTGTGTATCTTGCAGGTATCAAGAACCGGAGACAAAGCAGTTAAACCAAGCAAAACAGTGTTGGAGGCCCTAAGCAGGGCGCCCCAATCATTGGGGGCGCCCCCATGCAGCCAGGGTGCCCCCAGCAAGGGGGGCGCCCCCAGGCAGTACTTAAAGTGGCAGTTTCGTGATGCAGTCAAAACAGGAGTCAACCGGGGCGCACGGAGCGTCCGGGGCCCCCGGAGCGTCCGGGGCCCCCGGATTAGTAGCTATCTTGCAGTCTCG
Source organism: Boesenbergia rotunda (assembly GCA_024364735.1). Taxonomy (NCBI): domain Eukaryota; kingdom Viridiplantae; phylum Streptophyta; class Magnoliopsida; order Zingiberales; family Zingiberaceae; genus Boesenbergia; species Boesenbergia rotunda. The sequence goes on along the minus strand of JAGFNQ010009362.1, from coordinate 86,893 downwards.
AAGTCTGAACACAGGATAAGCCCTCACGAGGGTGCCCGCAGCGTCCAGGGTGCCCTGGTCAACAATCTTATCCCCTACGGCGAGGTAGGCGCAAGGATAAGGATTGACCGAGTCTTCCGGGGCGCCCCCAGCGTCCGGGGCGCCCCCAGGAGGCCTATATAAGGGGCTTCGACCCCTCTGCTTCTAACACAACTGCCAAGCACTGTTCTGATCATTCTGACCGACGACAGCGCGCTAGAAACGAGGCTCTACGACCGGGAGGCTCCAGGAGGAGGTGCGCGGCACTTCGGAGGTCCAGATCGGCCGAGCTTCAGACCTTTTCTCGTTGGTTTGCTTTTTAATTACTGTACTTAAATTTCCATATTATTGCTTGTAATTCTGCACTGTAAGTCGGGTTTCTCCGCCTCCGGAAAGTCCGGAAAGGAGACCAATAGTGGACGGGCGTTCCCGTGCATAGGCCTTGGATGTACTGACCTTGGGGGGTCGGGAACCAAGTAAAAATCCGCCGTGTCACTGTCTTGTTTTTCGTTCTATTTATTTTCCGCTGCGTTACTAATATTCTAAGTCTAGAACGAACGAGTTTTTCATGAGTTCTCCACGAAAGGTTTTCACAGTCGATATTCACCCCCCCCTCTATCGACGGCACCGGTCCTACAGGTATAAGCTGGACCAAATCAATTTGAATTATCTCTTTCGGGTCCTGTCTAACCCAATTAGTTACTTACTGTAACACCCCAAATTTCCCTCTAGAACGATGTAATAATTGAACATGTGGCCAAGAATAAAATTATGAATTTAAAGGGGGAAATTTCGAATAAAGAAGATATTAAGCACCTTCTTGATATATGGTGAATGTGTGTGATAATTATGTTTATATGATACATTAATGTTATGCTTAAGTATCCTACACATGTATGAATGAATAATGATATGAATATGCTTGTGTATGAACAAAATGAGTAGCATTCTCTTGTTGGGCTTTGGTTACATGGGCTTGAAGAAAATAAAGAGGAAAAGGAAGCAAAAAGAAAAGGAGGTGACAAGGATTAAACCTTGGACCTCAAAGGAAAGCAAAGCCTTAAGAATATTCATGTAACCAATTCACCTAGCAAGGGAGTGCTATTAGAAGAGGATGGGAAATTGTATATAAGTGGGAAAGAAGATGAAGAGACACAAAAAAATTGAAGAGACACCATTAAAGAGGTGTTTGCCTCTTTACTCACCATAAAAGGCCATGAAGAGGAGGAAATGCCTAAGGCATTTCGACCAAGAAACCCCCTCCTTTTCTCTCCACCAAACTCTTCCCCTTCCTCCTCTTCCTCACCGAAATCCTTGGTCCCCTTGCTACCATTTTCAAGTCCTTCACCTCCTAGAGAAAACCGGACCAAAAGAAGAGAAGAACAAGAGGAGTGCTAGAGTTTAAGAGGTCTTTTCTTCTCTAAAATTTGGAGATCTTTTGGGAACATAAGCACAAGAGGTAAGACTCCCTCACCTGCAATATAATGGATTTTTTATGTGTTTTTATGATTTTTATATTTGCTTGTGATGTTGGGTGAAAGAAAATGGAAGAAAACCTTGAGGGAAGTTTCGGCCATAAAGTGGTACCCCCTTTTCTATGTTCAAAAATTTAAAGGAAGAGTTCATGAAATTGTTACTACCTTTTTGTAATGAATATATGATGGATACATGGTGTTTGAATGCCCTCCATGATGTAAAGAACTTGGAAGAATTTGGCCAAGTAATGAAATGGATAAATGTTGATGCATGAAGTAGGCTATTGTTCTAATGATTGTTTCCTTGCTATATAAATGTTTTAGGCCACGAAATTTTGTGGAATATATGCTAAGTGACCACTGTAACATTTGGCCAAGGGACCTTAAATTATGCCTTAAAACAGATTTTTATAGACCTTCATGAAGTTATGGTTAAATCAAGTGATATGTATGTGATTGGGTGTTTTATTTCATGATAGAAATAATTTATACCTTAGGGTCAGTACCTTATCTAAGTTTTTTGAGCCTAAACTCATGCTTCATTCTATGTATTGATGTTTAGAAAAATGTTATATTTACCCATATGCATGATAATCCAAGTAGAACTCTAGATCATACACCTAGACTAGTGTTTGGTGAAGTACAAACTACTTTTGCACTTGTGAATGAATTCTTATGAAAAATATGCTTTTATTCCCATGTTATGTGAATGATTATGCTATGAAAACCCTACTGTGAGTTTCGACAAATTACAAGAATAGGGGTTAAGAATAGGTTCGAGTACAAAGCATGCCCCTAAACTAGTGTTTAATAAAGCCTAGACTACCTTTATGCTTGTATATGACCTTAATGGTAAAATATGTTTTTGTTTACATGTTATATAAACTTTTATACCATGTTATATATACTGTGAATTTTGGCCAATTACTAGAATAAAGGCTAAGAATAAGTTCAAGTACAATTCATGCACCTAAACTAGTGTTTAGTGAAGTCTAGACTACCAGTGTACTTGTAAATGACCTCTTATATAATGTATGTTTTTATTTCCATGATTATATGACTCTTATGCTATGATATCCTTGCTATGAAGTTTCTGCCAGCATGTATTAAGATGAGAAAAGAATGATTAAACTAACATATTGCCTTAATTAAGACAAGCATGTTATAAGTATGATGTATTGATGAAATTAGCATGATGGTTGCTTCACTTACATGTGTTAAAAGAAAGGTCCTTCCATGTCTTGCTATTTATGCTAATGATTATACCATGAAAGTATGCCTATGTTTATGAATGATTGAATGCCTATAGTACATGCAATATGAAAGAAAGAAAGAATGCATGTTCTATATATGAAAGTATGCTTATGATTATTAATGATTGAATGTCTATAGTACATGCAATATGAAAGAAAGAAAGAAAGAAAGGAATGCATGTTCTATATGAAAGAAAGAAAGAAAAGAAAAGAATGCATATATGTATTTTACTTTAAAGAATGGCTTGTCCCGGGTCTTGAAAAAGATCCACGGTTCTGGACTACCGAAGCTGTCCCTAGGCTGAAAGATAGTAAGCCTAGAATGTAGATCCCTGTAGGTCGAGATTAGCTACCTTGCATCCTACATAGGGATATGCGCGTAAAAGAAAGAATGGGTACAAAGCCGGGGACCCCAAAGAAGATGATGTATATGATTTTAAAGTATTATTTACTATGTTTTCCAAAGAGCATAATGTTTTGAAATGCACATGTTCTATGTTTATATGTCTTCATGTATCTTATGTGCCTTATGAATCTTATGCTATCCATGAAATGTTATATATTTTAAAATGCATGCGACGTACGGATTTAGTGAGTAGGAAAGAGCTTACTAAGTTTTATACTTATAGTTTGTTTGCTTATGTTGCAGAGCAACATAGAAATTTCTGAGGAATGGGCAGCTGCAGGAAGGGCTAATGTGTGTGGTGGTGACTTGACTGATCGATCCACTTTAGTGCCATCTATAGACTTAGTTCTTATTTCTAATAAGACATATGTTGCTACTTTATGCATGATACTTGCTAGTTCTTTTAGAATTTATTTAAGTATGGATGCTATTAGATGTTACATGATTAATATTTACACTCCTTCTCCTTTGCATATGATTATATGAAAACATGTTTTATTTCCGCTGCAATGTTGTGAATCATATGCAATAATATAAGTTAAGTAGGAAAAAGGTAACGAGTCGCCTTAACGGTAAGGGGCGGGTGTTACATTTACTAACTGTTATAAACAGTAGCTTTCGCTAGGGTTAGTCAAGTTAAGTGTTTTGTTCAAGTTAGATTTTTTAAGCTTGACACTTAACCTGATTACTATTGATTGGTATTTAGTGCCCCAATTACTGTAGATGGACAGACTTAAGCATCTTAAATCAAGGCAAAGACCTAAGCATCTCAACCCATTCTAGGTGATCAATCAAAAGTACCCTAAGGTGTTTGTGAGATGCTGGCTTCTAGATCTATAGGTGCATGCAATTCTAGGGTTAGGGCCTAAGCTAAGTCCATTTGCGAAAAAGCCCTAGTTTTGAAGGGGGTAATTTAAAAAAAAAAAAACTAAGTCGCAAAATTGATTTTAAAAATACAAAGGAATTTTTAAATTAAGTAGAAATTGATTTTGAAATCAAGTAAAGCAAAAAAAACCAGAAAAGTAGAGTAAACCTATTCTACCAAGCATAGCCACTGACAAAGATCAGATAATCAAGAAAAGCAACTACTCAACTAAATAGGTCAACTGGTCAAAGCGAGGACCAGCACAGTCATACCGTAGTCAAATACAAGTCAACCCTATTGAGTTGGGGCAGTCAAACAGTCAATAGTACAATGCCAATCTAAACTAGGAGGAGGGACCGGGACGATCAGATGAGCCTGGCTGTCAGGATCGAAATAGCGACATCATCTTATGATACCGTGCGTCGCTGGTCTCTCGATCGGCTCTGCGGGCATCCATATACTCTGCGTGGTTAGCTTCTACTTCCTCCCTCAAATTGTGTACCTCGGTCTGAAGTAGAGCTAGCGTCTCGGTAGTCATCGGAGGTGGGGGCTCATCCATCTGCTGTTGAATCTCGGCCGCCAGATCTGTGACATCAACCTCAATCTCCTCATCAGAGTCGATCTGGGGTCCGGCTCGCTGACATCTCCATGATAAAACCTCGGTACCCGAGACCTCTATGCCCGCTAGGGAAAAGTTCATAAAGCCTATCTCATCAAATTCAATCGTCGCGGTCATCTCTCCATCGGTGATGTTACAACCGTGATGATGAAGAATGGAGGTGATGATGTGGTAGTAAGGGGTGTGTACCCGCCCTGAGTGGTAACATTGGACGCGTATAGAATCGTGTGGAACATGTGAAGTCCAATGTCGATATCTAGGTGATGGATCAATGCGTATAGTAGGAAGGTGTGCAATGGTCACATGGTTGCGACGTCTCTAGTGGATAAAGGTAGAATGCAGCGGACTAGAACTCTATAAAAAGCATAGTCCTGGACCTGAAGATCAACAGACTGAAATCGTCTGGCCAAAGGGTTTCTAGCATCCCTATAAAAGTAGGAGTATGAATAGGGTGTCTAGGTCAATGTGAGAGTAGGGAGCATCAAAAGGAGGATCTCTAGGAGGATACCAGCAAAAGGTGGACCGAGAGAGTCGTAGTCCAAGAAATCGGTTGAGCAACGAAGGTGTAATTGTCAAGGGCATCCCTTGAACTGCGGTGACAAACATAAGGTCATTCTGTCTAACTATGTTGTTGTAGAATTCTGCACAGAGGGTTGTGTTAATGGGATGAGTGCAGAATATAAGGTTGTCTAGTTGGTAAAAATTGATAACATTCATGGCCAATGGACAAGATTGAGTGAAGAATTGCCTATTTAGGTAACTCATCTTTATAGGTTTATATGCTATCCTAGCAAACTTATTGTAAAGTTCCAAGGTTGGGAACCTAGGGTCGGGGCTAGGTTCGGACCCGAGGTTTGATTGATTTGCTCGACGTTTTCTAAGATAAGAAGCATGCATTTAAAAGAAAGGAATTAAGAAAAATAATTTTAAATGCGTAAGAAAAATCATACTGAGTAGCCGTTCGGGGAGGCATGGTCGAGGTTGAGGGAGCAAGAGGGTCACTCGGTCGCCTTGGAAGGAGAAGAGTTATAGAGGAGAAGTGTTTTGGATGTGGCAAATGAATGGAATTCGGGTGGCTTATATAGAGGTTTTAGCTCGGGTGCCCGGGAGGTCCCGGGCGCCCAGGTCAGAGGGTCACTGCTTTTAGCAGTGACCTACTACTGGATGGGGGCGCCCGTGATGGCCCGGGCGCCCTGGTCAGGAAGAGATGGCAGCTTTCCTGCCTTTGACTGGTCCTGGGGGCGCTCGTAAGGGTCTGGGCGCCCTGGTTAGGGAGACATGGCAGCTTTTCTGCCTTTAACGAAGTGAAAGAGGTGGGGGGGCGCCCGAGGAGTCACGGGCGCCCGAGGAGTCACGGGCGCCCGGGCTATGTAGGATTTGACAATTTTGATGTACTGTTTGATTAGTTTGACCATTTTGACCATGGTTTGACTACTTTGATCATGGTTTGACTATTTTGACCATGGTTTGACTACTTTGACCATGGTTTGACTGCTTTGACCATGGTTTGACTAGCATTAACTGGAATAATTAGGTCAATTCCGTTCTAAACTACAGGATTTAATGTTTGTACTAAACAACAATATAGGGATCAACTGAATTTCAGTTAAGTTAAATTTTACCATCTCACCCATTCTAGAGTTGTCAATCACGTTTGCCTTATGGGCTTTTGTAAGACAGGTTTAGTAGACAGAATTATTTTGAAAAATCATGACTAATTTTGAAAAAGTTAAATTAATTTTGAACCAATTGGTTTTGAATTTATTTTGAAAAAAAAGGTGTTTGAATCTATAATTAATTAAAAATTTGTGTTAGATTCGAATTTGACAAAGAATAATTTGAATTTGAATTTCAAAAATTGGCTTCCAGGTCTTGGCGAGGCACTAGGCCTTCTTTGGCCATAGCCTTATTGGATCATCAACCCTTTCCTTGACAAAGCCTTTTAATGAAATTTCATTTTTAAAATTACTTTTTGAAAGATTCTGGTCTAACTAGTTTGGGTCTTGGATCGGTAGCTTCGTCTAGTTTCACCAGTCTAAAGAGACCAAGTAGTGTATACTTGACCTTATTAGAAGAGGCTTCCCTAACGTACTATCATCTCACCGTCACCCAATACTAGGTTGTTCAAATTTCAGTAAATTGGTTCAGTCCTTAATCTAACCCGTCCTAAGTCTAAGCATGGTAAATTACAGAAATTAAATAGACAAGCAATCATGCAATTTAAAACAAGAAAGGAAATTCATTTAACTATATAAATTGTTTTTAAATTGGCTCCCCCTGGACTAAAGTCACGATAATGGTTCGGCAAGATGTGAATCTTGTCCTTGGGAATCCAATATTGATTTGACCCAGTTTGGTTGTTAGGCATAGTTTGGGCACCCATGCCTGAATTTTAGGTCTAGAACAATTCAGTACAGCATAATATGATCTTTGTCTCGATAGCCTAACCCGGATCGATTTAGAACCGACTTCTGTTTTCCAAGGATCATGTCAAGACCCTTGGAACCAGAAGTGAATCATTCTAAGGCTGCTCTAAGGTCCTTGACTTATGTTTTCAAAGAGGAGTTCTCTTTCTCAAGTTTTTCAACTTGAGTAGAGGTTCCTTCTTGAACCTTCTCAGTTAAGGATCTAGAGTCAGCTCCCTCTTTCAGGAGTTTGACTTCCTGTCGGAGGGACTCGACTCGGATTTTGGCTTTCGCCAAGTCTCGAGAAAGATAGGCAATTAATTCAGACAATTGATTTCTAGAAAACCCACTTACAGTAATTTCGCCATCCTCTGAAAACGTGAGTTTTCCATCGTCCGGCTCTGATTCTGACTCGGTCTCAATTTCGTCTGAGACAGTCAGGGCGAGCAAGTTCGATTGTGGGGCCTCTTCTTCTTCTTCAAAGGAAGACTCGTCCCACATTGCTTGAAGGGCCTTCTATAGCGCCCGCTTTTTTTTTCCCTTTAAGCGGCGTTACGCTAACATACTTAGGGGCATGTGAACATTGTAAGGCAGCGGAATACTTAAATCTTACACATACATGCACCTAACTATTCTTCTTAACATGGTGACATGGAACTTAGCATAATAACATCATACTTAACATCATATCATACTTAACATAATATCATAAAGTCACCTAAGTCATTCATTATAAGCACATAAGTAGCAAACGTAAAGTTTTAGCAAAAGACTTGTAAATGTATCTCTTTCTTGGCCAAGTCACTACCACACACATACTCTTGTCCCTCCTGCTGCTTCCCCTATTGTCCTCTTGCTTGATCTGCGGTATAAGTAAATAAGACTATAAGCACATAGGCTTAGTAAGACTCTTTCCTACTCACTAAAATCATTCATCACTTAAACATAACCACACAAAACATTAACATAACTTGGTGCTTGGCATGAATCATAAGCATAAGACGTCACCCATCCTTAACATGGCGTAATAGATGGCATACATATACGTAAAGCATATTTAACATGGCATGATACATGGCATACGTATAAACATAAAACACATTTAATATGACATGATACATGGCATACATATAAACATAAAACCTACTGAATATGGCATGATACATGGCATACATAAAACATTTTGAGCATGGCATGATACATAACCTAATCATAATTATATTCTTAACATAAACTTAAGCATAAAACATTTACTATCATGCATCATTCTTACTATAAGACATGGGCGTAAAACATATTCTATCATGGCGTGATGCATAACATGAATGAATGCATGAGTTGAATGCATATACATAAGGATGCTTACTTTTAAAAATCATACTTTTAAATATTTAACATAATCATAACATCATTGGGGGTCCCCAGCTTGTACCACATGCATACATCATAAGCGTGCATCCCTAAGTAAATACGAGATAGCGAGCCCCGACCTACTAGGGTAGGAACAGCATATACGGTAGTTCCAAAAATCGTGGACAGCATAGTCGGTAGTCCAGAACCGGGGCGTTCTTAAGGTGCCCATCCCTGTTGCACAGCTTCGGTAGTCTCAGAACCGTGGACAGCATAGTCGGTAGTCCAAAACCGGGGCGTTCTTAAGGTGCCCATCCCTTGGACCCATACTTCGGTCCGGTACAAGCCCATTCATAAAGTAAAATAACTTTCCATGTTTCATCATTCATAGGACATTCATAGCATTATCTTCATTATGCCTTAAAGACATAGACATTATCATCATTCATAAACCTGACATGCTTACATAAAACATCATTCTTGTTCATAGTACTTGCATAATCATGGTACATAAGGTAAGCATTGCATTGTACTCATAGAACATGACATGTTTACTTGGACCATCATCTTAATTCATGGAGCTTGCATGATCATGATACATAAGATAAACATTGCATTATATCCATAAAACATGCCATAATTACATAGATCATTCTCCTAGTTCATCTAACTTGCATGATCATGGTACATAAGATGAGCATTGCATCACATACATAAGTATAATATCTATCACAAGCATGCATGGGTAGAACTCCTAAAAACATGCTACTTACTATCTAAGAGCATGACATAGAACATAAGACATTCATGAATAAATCTTACTAAGCATGGCATCTAACACAAACATATTAACCATGAACTATAACACCTAAGGTTAGGGTTAAAGGTAACATAATTTCTACCACATGCTTGAACCTATATATCATAATAAGCCATAACATTCATTCTTGAAACCCTAACTCCTCCTAGACCCTAATCACATTGCTTGGCCGAAACTTGTAAGGAGGGTTCTATCATTCAATTGACACATAAGGTAGCATAAGATAAGGAAAAGACCATACATTACTTATGAAGCCATAGGAAGCTATTTGGACTCATGCTTTAGGGTTAACCCTAACTCCTAGTCCTTCTTCCTAGGGTTGGCCGAAACATGCAAGGGCTATGGGTCCATGGAAAATTCATAAAAAAATTCCAATTAACCATCTAACACTATCCATACCATACTATAGGAGCCATTGGAACCCATACTTGCAATGAACCCTAACTCCTTGCCCTAGGACCTTCTTGGCCGAAACCTTAGGGTTCCAAGCCTTGTGAGAATTCTCATAAATCACCCTCAACCTCCCTTGTATCATGAAGGTACACAAAATACATATTTGGAGGTTTAAATCCAACCCTAACCATGGATTCATAGGGTTGGCCGAATCCTAAAGGATACTAGGGTACCCTAAAAATTCTCCAAATCATCTCTTAACCTATATTTATCATAAGAAAATATTAGAAAGCATTTGTGAAATTTTTAACATCATCTTGGACCCAAAATCTATGGTGGCTGAATGCCCTGAGGGTCCAAGCCATGGTTTTCTCAATCATCAAACCCAAATCACACTTCATATTATGATAAACATCAAGAAAACTATTATACCACAGGTGAGGGAGTCTTACCTTAGATTATCTTGGTTCCAGACCTTAGGTTTGGGAGAAGGATGAAGACCTTTTTGCTTTTTAACCACCTCTAGCCTTTGTAACCTTGAACAAGAATCTTGGATCTTGAAGGAGTGGACTTCTTGTGGACTTTTCCCCCAAGAAAAACCCCTCCTATGGGATTTGGCTAGAAGGAGGAAGAAGGAGAAGAAATGTGGCTTGGTGGATGAGGAGAAGAGAAATGAACCTTAATGGTTAAGTTATCTCTTATTTATGCACCATAAAGAGGGGTAAGTGAAGAGACATGGTGCCTTCTCTCATGTGACTCTTCACTTCCACTAGCCTTAACAAGAATTCACTTCATTCTCTCATAGCACTCCCTTGCTAGGTGAATTGGTTAGTGCATGCATGGTTGGAGACTAGGTCCAAGGTTCAATCCTTGGTGCATGCACTTTACTTTTATTTTCTTTTTATTTCATTTTTTTCCTTATTTTTGAAAATTCCCTAAAATTCACCCATATTCATGCTAAAATTCCTAATTACAATTCTTTTATATTTATATTAATTTCTACCTAATTAAAACCCATTTTTGGAGCCCATATAAGGCCAATTAGTACTTAACTTCTAGATTTAAATAGGAAAATCATGCTAAAACTCATCCCTACTCATACTAATATTCCCAATTAAAATTAATTTATATTTATATTAAATTTTTGCCTAAAATCTATCAATAATCATGGTACTAGAAAGCCCATATAAGGCCCATCAGTACTTAGTTTCCCAATTTAAATGAGAAAATCATGGATTTCTAGGCTAGGGTTCGTACTAATATCTCTAGGTTCTTCGAAAAATTATCTATACATGATCAATATTTTAAAGAAAATATTAAGATAATTTTCCAGGTCATTACACCTTCTTTCTTCTTGCCTTCTTGGCTTCTTTTAGGTTAGGGCATTCCGATTTGAAATGTCCCTTTTTGTTGCATTCGAAGTAAGTCACACTCGATTTGTTCTTAGTTGGTTCAGCTGGATCTTCCTTCTTTCGGCTGGCTTTTCTTCTGTTGGATTGATTCTTCAATTCCTTGTAGTAATTCCAGGCAAGCCGGACCAGCTTGGGTCGATCTCCTTCGCTATCTTCTGAGTCCGAATCTGAATCAGACTCGGGCGCAGGTTGAGGCTTCTTCTTGTTTATCTTTCCAGTTTTACCTGCAATAAAAGAAATGTCTTTCTCGTCCAGTGTGCAGTTAGTCTGCTCATGTAATTCAAGTTCGGAAAATAGTTCATCTAATTTAATTTTAGACAAATCCCTTGGAACTTTGTACGCATCTACCATAGATGCCCACAAGGTGTTTCTCGGGAAAGCGTTAAGGGTATACTTGATCAGATAACGATTTTCTACCTTGTGACCGATTGTGTGAAGGTCATTCATCAGTTCTTGAATTCTGGCGTGAAGCTGGGTTGCTGTTTCTCCGTCGTTCATCTTGATTGTGTACAGCTTGTTTAGGAGAAGGCCCCTTTTGCAGATTCGGGTGTCGGAGGTTCCTTCGTGCAGCTCAATTAGTTTACCCCAGAGTTCCTTTGCACTGTTGAATGGTCCCACCCAGTTCAGTTCTTCTTTCGTTAGGCTGCATTGGAGTGTTTGAGTCGCTTTAGCATCGGCCTCAATTTTTCTTTTCAGTGATGTATCCCATTCGGTGTATGATTGTGGTACTCCTTCAGCGTTCTTCGGAATTTCCAGTCCAGATTGGATTATTATCCACATGTCCACCTAAGTTTTCAGGTGGACTTCCATCCGACTTTTCCAGTAGGAGAAATCCTCCCCACTGAAAAGCGGTGGTCTGGCTGTACTAAATCCTTCTTGCATAGCCATTTGATAATTACTGAAAAAAAAAGATAACGAACAAAATGTCCCAAGACTTGGTCTTGGATTAGCAGTGCAGGAAGAAAAAAAAATTATCGAGTGGTGTTTCACCAACCTCGATTAACGATAAAAATTTGAAAAAAATTAAAAATTTAAAAATCTTAAAAAAACTCTCAAATTGGTGGTTGCACCAAATTTGAGCTTCCCCGCTCTGATACCACTTGTTGGATCGAGAGAATACGATAGAGGGGGGAGGTGAATATCGTAAAACCGTTTTGGATTAGAAAAGAGAATGCGTAGCGGAAATTTAAGACAAAAACACACAGAACACAATTGTTTTTACTTGGTTCAGAGTCGCGGTCGGCTCCTACTCCAAGGCCCACGGTCCTTGACCGTTTACTTCGGGCAATTCTATAATGCGCAAAGTTTTACAAAGATTTGTACAGTAGTAGTGCAGTAAAAAGAACAATTTTAACTCTTCATTACCGACGCCCTGTGTGGATTGTACTTTGGTGTGGAGGGTCATCGTCGGCGCTAGAACCTCGAGATCAGAAGTTTCTGGAGCAGAGCACTTGAGCGAAGAGTATTGAGGCATTGGAAAAGTGTGTTTTGAAGCCTTGGGGGTCGAGCCCCTTTTATAATGCACCTGGGGGCGCCCTGGACGTTGGGGGTGCCCTCCACGTGCCTCTCGATCAGCAAACCCCTATCCGGAACTCGGTCAGCCCTTATCCCTCCAAGATCGGGCTCGGAGTTTGACGGGGCAGCTCGGGACATAGGGGGCGCCATGCTTGACTTGTTCAATAGGCTTCTCGGCTGACTTGAATTCGATCGCTTCATTGGCTTGGACCCAAGGCGCCCGAGGCATCCAGGGCGCCCGGGACCACCGGGGCGCCCGGGAGCTTGGGGGCGCCTGGCCCAATGAGCTTCCAAAGCGTTTCTTACTCAACTGTTCGTTTGGCTTTGACCTTGGGTGCCCGGGACCTCCCGGGCGCCTAGCCCAGCTGCTGCCCCTCTCCTTTGGGGCGTTCTGAGCTGCAGAAACTCGTTCCTTCGGTCCTGCATCCAAGGTTAGTACCAAACATAATAATGCAAGAATATTAGTGATTTTTACAGCTGTAGCTGTCTTGGTTCTGACTTCGGGTCTTCCAAATGGAGCCATAGGTCGAGCCAACGTCTACTGTTCCCTCGACGGGGAACGTGCCCTCACCTACTCCTCTCAGGAGAGTTTACCTTTTGCCAACCGGCTCCTCCGGTTGGACTTTTGCCCGATGCACCTGACCAGGTCTTCGGGCCCACCTTCCGAGCTGGTCTTCGGTGCCCAGCTCCTTGCCAGGGCTTCATGCCCAGTCCTTGACCAGGACTTTGTGCCCACCATCCGAGTAGGTCTTCGGTGCCCAGCTCCTTGCCAGGGCTTCGTGCCCAGTCCTCGACCAGGACTTCATGCCTAGTGTACTTAGGGCTTCTTTTCCTTTACACTTAGTGAACATGTTAGACCAACATAACATCTTAACTTTTGAACCCTTTGCCATTATCAAAACCCAGGTTCGACTTAGGTGTTGTCTGCACCAACACTTTTAGGAAATAGTCTAGTGTGTTGGTGCAGCAGAAAACAACACTGTGTAGCTCTGTCCACAACTGAAGCTGAGTATGTTGCTTTAGAAGAGTGTGTAGCACAACTCTTATGGATGATGCATACTCTTAAAGACTTCCAGCTTAGCTACACTCAATCTCAGGTCTACATTGATAATATAAGCTCAATTATTCTAAATAAGAATCCAATCCAACACTCCAGAACTAAACATATAGAAGTTAAACACCACTTTGTAAGAGATCACGTAGCCAGGGGTGAAATAGTCCTTAAGCATATAGACTCAAAATCTAACCTAGCTAATATATTCACCAAACCCTTACCTGAGTCTGAGTTCAGCTCACTAAGAAGGCAGTTAGGGTTATGCTTAGTAGAATAGGTTTACTCTACTTCTGTTTTGATAAAACTGTTTAATTACTTATCAGTTTCTACTTAGTTTGATTTTTTAATTTTTTTTTAAAACCAATTTTTTGACTTAGTTTTTTCTGAAAAAATTATCCCCTTCAAAACTAGAGCTTTTTCGTAAATGGACTTAGCCTAGGCCCTAACCCTAGAACTGCATGCACCTATAGATCTAGAAGTCAGCATCTCACAAGTACCTTAGAGTACTTTTGATTGATAACCTAGAATAGATTGAGATGCTTAGGTCTTTACCTTGATTCAAGATGCTTAAGTCTATGCATCTGCAGTAATTGGGGCACTAAATACCAATCAACAGTAATCAGGTTAAGTGTCAAGCATAGAAAATCTAACTTGAACAGAACATTTAACTTGACTAACCCTAGCGAAAACTACTGTTTATAACAGTTAGTAAGTAGCTAATTGGGTTAGACAGGGCCCGAAAGAGATAATTAAAATTGATTTAGTCCAGTTTATACCTTGAATTGGTTCAGTACAGCACATTACTTCTTTTGCTATATTCTTTTGCTATTTTTTTTGCTATATTGTTTTGCTATATTGTTTTGCTAAATTGTTTTTTGATATATGGCAAAGTGGGAAAGATTGGAAAGGAGAGAAGGTTTAAAAAAAATTTCATATTCAAAACCTTATTTCAAAAAGCTATTTTCAAAATTGCTTCTAAGTACTTGAATTAAGTCAATTTTTAAAATTACTTAAGCTATTTTTAAAAGTTCTCTAAATACTTATCTTAAATTTCACTAAATGAAAATTTTCTAAGTCTAAAATTTTCTTGAAAACTTTCTAAAAGTGCTAAAGAAATGTCCGTTTTTCTAAGTATTTAAAAACTTTAGAAAAAGTTTAGAAAAGTTTCTAAAGTGCGAAAACTAAGTATTGACTTGAAAATTTTCTAAGTATAAAATCTCTGAGTACAAATTTTCCAAGTGCCCAACTCAAAAATTGTTTTTGGAAAATAATTCCTAACTTACATTGTTTTCCAACCCAAAAAATCTCTTTTGGAAAATATTTTCTAACTTACATTTTTTTTGGACAAGATTCTAAGTGTTGAAAAATAAATTCCCTTTTAGCCTTATAAACTTTTTCAAACTCCACGAACCGTTGAAAAATCTAGGGGAGATTCCTTCCAGGGGGAGGAAACTAAGTTGACATGTTACCTGCTCTTTGGTTAAACTTAACTTTTTGAATAGGGTTGCCATAAATAAAAAAGGGGGGAGATTGTTGGTGCAGGCAGCACCTAAGTCTAACCTGGGTTTTGATAATGGCAAAGGGTTCAAAAGTTAAGATGTTACTTTGGTCTAATATGTTCACTTAGTGTACAAGAAAGAAGCCCTAGGTACACTAGGCACGAAATCCTGGTCGAGGACTGGGCACGAAGCCCTGGCAAGGAGCTGGGCACCGAAGACCTGCTCGGAAGGTGGGCACGATGTCCTGGTCGAGGACTGGGCACGAAGCCCTGGCAAGGAGCTGGGCACCGAAGACCTACTCGGAAGGTGGGCACGAACACATGGTCAAGTGCATCGGGCAAAAGTCCAACCGGAGGAGCCGGTTGGCAAAAGGTAAAATCTCCTGAGAGGAGTAGGTGAGGATGCGTTCCCCGTCGAGGGAACAGTAGGTGTCGGCTCGACCTAGGGTTCCATTTTGGAGACCCAAAGTCAGAAACAAGACAGCTACGGCTGTAAAAATTTATCTAATACTCTTGCTCTGTTGTTTTGGTCCTAACCTTGAATGCAGGACCAAAGGAACGTGTTTCTGCAGCTCAGAACGCCCCAAAGGAGAGGGGCAGTAGCTGTGCTAGGCGCCCGGAGGTCCCGGGCGCCCAAGGTCAAAGCCAAATGAACAACTAAGCAAGAATCGCTTCGGAAGCTTACTGAGTCAGGCGCCCTGATGGTCCCGGGCACCCTGGATGCCTTGGGCACCCTGGGTCCAAGTCAACCAAGCAATCGAAGCGAATTCATGCGAGAAGCCAGCAGACCAAGTCAACCGGGGCGCCCCCAGTGTCCCGGGCGCCCCCGTCAGCTCCAAGCCCGATTCTGGAGGGATAAGCACTGACCGAGCTTTGGATGAAGTTCTCGGATTTGAAGGCACGTGTCAGGTGCCCCTAGCATCCCGCGCGGCCCCAGGAGTGCTATAAAAGGGGCTCGACCCCTAAGGCTTCAGTATCAACTTTTCCAACGCCTCTACGCTCTTCGACTCAAGCGCTTTGCTCCGGAAACCTCCAATCTTGAGATTCAAGCGCCGACGACGACCCTCTACTCCAAAGTACGATCCACACTGGGCGTCGATAACAAAGAGTTTAATTGTATTTACTGCATTACAACCGTAACATTTTCTGTAAACATTTGTGCACATATAGAATTGCACGCAGTAAACGGTCAAGGACCGTGGGCCTTGGAGTAGGAGCTTACCGCGACTCCGAATCAAGTAAAAGTGCTTGAGTTCTTGTGTTGTGTTTATTTAAATTTCCGCTGCGCATTCTCTATTCAAATCCAAAATGCTTTCACGATATTCACCCCCCCCCCCTCTATCGTGTTTTCTCAAAACAATAACTCTATCCAGACTAAGCCACACCAGTGTGCCCCCGGTGACTCTTGGCATACAAAATGAACCCTCTTAACCCTAGACGCCTTGTCTTTAGTTAGGTCACACTTTTTCCCTTTGGATGACACCCCCTTGTCATCCTTGGACTTCTCCTTCTTGCCATGATCATATGCCTTCCCAGCATATTTCTTTTTGTTGGCCTTGGAAGTCTTAGACCGGTATCCCAAACCCGATCTATCATAGTTGTGTTTTAAGCTACCTAACTCCATGTCTAGACCCTTAGATCCAATCGTGAATCTTTCTAGGGCCTTTTCTAATGTATCAAGCCTTGCCCTCAAGGCTTGATTTTCCCTTTCTAGAGTTTTAACCCTAGAACCCATATGCCCACCTTGGATATTTCTAGGCCTAACCTCCTTTCTAGGCACATTCCTTCCCTTCTTGGGATTAGTGCCATGATCCTTAGATCTAGAGGTCTTGGGTCTATCATTATGCATGTTTTTCTTAGGGTTTTGATCTACCTTGTTGACCCTAGTCCTATCATTATATCTAAATACAAAATTGTGCACAAGTAAGCAATTTTCATGGCTTCTAGCATGCATGGATGAATGATTAATTATATCTTTATCATGCATAGAGGAACTTGAATTTGAATTGAACTTTGGCTTAAGGTTAGGAGTCACCTTCCTTACCTTTGGAGTTCCTCCTTGATGTGGGTTTCTTCTCTTTCTCCTTTCCTCTTTCTCCCATCTTCTCAGATGCTCCATTTTCTTTAGCTCACTTTCTCTAGGGCACTTGGTGTGGTAGTGCCCTAGTTCTCCACATGTGAAGCATCGAATCTTCATTTTCCTCTCCTAGGCTTCTCCATTCCTACAATTCATGTTAGACTTAACTCGAATGGACCCGGGTTTAGAGAGTACCTTCTTCTTACCATTTGGACACATATCTTTGTAGTGCCCCTTTTCGTTGCAATCAAAGCATGTGATATGTTTTTTTGATTTGACTTTGGTGGAGGTAGAGGCTAGGTTGACTTCCGCTTCAACCTTGGATGATGTGGAGGCCTCCTCATGTTCTTGTGTAGATGAGGGTCTCTCATCCCCCTCAATCTTTGAGGTGGTGACCTCCTCCTCTTCTCTAGATGAGGTGGATGACCTCTCACTTCCTTCTTCTCCTTCACTTGAGGATGTGGACATTTCTTCCTCCTCTTGGTCTTCTTGGACTTTTGACCTTACTTCTTTGGGCTCTTCAACTCTTTGAATTGATGTAGGGTTCTCATGATATCTTTTCAACTTATCCCATAATTCATATGCATTTTGGTATTCCCCTACATCACTCAAAATTTTATTAGTCAAAACATTTTTCAAAGTACTAATTACCTTCTCATTGGCCTGAAATTGTTCTTGTTGCTCCTTGTCCCAATATCTAGGACGAAGCATCTTCCCTCGCTTATCCTTTGGAACTTTGAAGGGCTCTTCAAGCGCAATTCTACATTCCCATTCCATTGCGAACCACATCTCCATTCTCGCTTTCCAATAGCCGAAATCCTCATGGTCATAGGCTGGTGGAGTGTAGATGTCGTCACCAAATTTTTCTTCCATTCTTCTTTTCCCTCTAGCATGTGCTCCTTCGGCGGTTAGTCCGATCAAGAGCGGTCCTTCGCTCTGATACCAACTGATGGATCATCTCGGCGTGCTAGAGGGGGGGTGAATAGCAATTCTCGAACCCCTTTCTTCCTGCACGGTTAGTTGCACAGCGGAATATACAATAAAACAATAACAAGAACACTAACCAATGCTAACACAGACGATTTACTTGGTATCCACCCCGGACGGGTGACTAATCCAAGAATCCGTCGGTGGATTAACCCCCGGATAACCTCCGGCTAGATCTGTCGCTCCTTGTGGGTGGAGAAACCTTGCCACAACACTTCGAACGCTTCCTGATCACAAAAGACTACTAACTCACTTTACCCAAGCGAGTTTCGTCAAGAGTCTCAGCCCAAACCGAGTTCTCTTTAAATAGGACTCGGGTTGACAACCCTCACTGGCAGTCGACTGCCCCACTCAGAATTCGACCATTAATGCTCCAACGATCAAATTCTGCCAGCTCACCAGCCGCTACCAGTCGACTGCTCCCAGGGCAGTCGACTAGTCCCTTACTAGTCCTAGGTTTACACTCCCCGAGTACAATTCACTCCGCACTCGACCCCTAGGACTTCCCGAGTACAATCACACAGCACTCGTACCCTCACGACTCGACTGACTCCTCCTCCCCAGCCTCGACTGTTGCCTTCGCGCCCTCTTCATCTTCAACTCCCGTCCCTCGGATGCACGCAAGCCTCCAGCTTGCCTCCAGTCATCCTTCACGCATGCCTCAAAGTCCGCGCCCATCAGCTCATCGTCCCTTCTCTCCAAGGTCCCTCGGATGCGCACGCAAGCCTCCAGCTTGCCTCCATGCCATCCTTCACCGTACCGAGGTTGTCCAGTCAAGTCCATATGTGTAACCTGTACATCCTGCACACTCAACATACACATATGAGAACACAAGGGAAACCTAACTTAAACCCTTTGCCTAAATATCAAAACACTTGGTCACTCCGGACCACAGATTGCCTCATAAACTACCTCGATCATTTGTTGTTGGGTTTGCCAAAGTAAAGCGACACATTTTATCTTGGTAGAGAGCGAGAGGACAACTGTGATGTCCCGCTATCAAACTTTGGGTGACACTTAATTAAGTCACCTCAATTGGATTGAGAAACTTAGAGGCATATCCCAAAATTTGGGAAAATGGGGTAAGAGAACAATTATATAAAGTCTTGGGCGATTAGCCAAAGCTAACTCAAGATGATGTGCAATGTAGATCTTAACCCTTTGTTTCCAAGAGTTGCATAAGATGTAATTGGTAAAATATTACATTCCTAATTATACTAAGTCTTGGCTGATTAGCCAAAGTTAACTCAAGATGAGGTATAATATGGATCTTATCCCACATGAATGTAGTTGTTATTTGGTTTGGAGCTAGTAGTGTGGGTAAATTGAGTTTGCCTTCATCCATGACTAGCCCCTACCAAAGCTCTACAATTCAGTGCGAGTGTTATTTAATTAAAGATCTAATCAAATGATCTAGATATGATACTTATTTCTGCATATTTTACTGTTGTAGATTACCATGTTGTCTAACACGTCAAATACTCTCTCTCTGTGATACGTCCTTGAAAAGGACAAGCTCAAAGGAGCTAATTTTCTGGACTGGTACAGAAACTTGAGGATCGTCCTCAAACAATAACGAAATCTGTACATCCTAGTGCAACCTCTTCTAGAAGAACTTATCACTATTGTCACTCGCGTCAAAAAAGATGTTTACAAGAAGTATCAGGATGATGCACTTGATGTATCATGCCTCATGTTTGCCACCATGAACTCTGAACTTTAGAAGCAACATGAGAACATGGATGCACATGATATAGTTGAGCACTTAAAACAACTATATCAAGGGCAAGCTAGGCACGAGCGGTTTGAGGTGTCTAAGGCCCTATTTGCATTCAAGATGCAAGAAGGAACTCCCGTAGGAACTCACTTACTCAAGATGATTGGGTATGTCAAAAAGCTTGAAAGACTAGGATTTCCACTGGGTCAAGAATTGGTCATGGACCTTATCTTGCAATCGTTGCCGGAAGGGTACAATCAATTTGGTATGAATATAACATGAACGAAATTGACAAGTCATTGCCTGAGATGTTCATCATGTTGAGAACTGTTGAACCCAATCTCAAGAAAACCAAGACCAGTAATGTATTGATGGTACAAAAGGGCAAAGGCAAATGGAAGCCTAAGGGTAAGGATAACACCCAAGCCAAAGGTAAGACCAACTCTACTGCACTGAAGATCAAAGGCAGGGTGCCTAAGGAAGGGACCTGCTTGCACTATGATGAGACCGAACAATGGAAGCAGAATTGCAAACTCTACCAAGAGGAAGTAAAGGAGAAAAGAAGTGAGACTTTTGCCTCAGGTATTTTTGTTATAGAAGTCAATCTATCTATTTCTTCTTCTTTCGTATTAGATACTGGTTGTGTATCTCACATTTGTACTAATGTGCAAGGCCTTCGAAGAGCTAGATCATTGACAAAGGGCGAAGTGGACCTACGAGTAGGCAATGGCGCAAGAGTTGCTACTATAGCTGTAGGAACATATTCCTTGTCTTTGCCTACTAGGCTTATCTTAGAACTAGAGGAGTGTTTTTATACACCTGCACTAACTAAGAACATAATTTCTGTATCATGTTTGGACAAGAAAGGCTTTTTATTTATCATAAAGGACAAATATTGTTCTATAATGTTAAATGATATGTTCTATTGTAGTGCACCACTTATGAATATACTCTATATTCTAGACTTAGAGAACCCAATCTATAACATAAATATCAAATGGTTCAAACCAAATGATTTGAACCAAACGTATCTCTGGCATTGTCGCATAGTTTATATAAATGAGAGTGGCATATCCCAGCTCCATCAGGATGGATTACTGGACTCAATTGATTTTGAATCATATGAGACATGTGAATCTTGTCTTTTAGGCAAGATAACCAAGACTTCATTTAGTGAACACGGCGAATGAGCGATAGACTTGTTAGGACTCATACATACTGATGTATGTGACCTATTCAATATCGCAACTAGAGGAGGCTATCAGTATTTTATCACTTTCACTGATGATGTCATGTGTATCTCATGAAATATAAGTCGGAATCCTTTGAAAAGTTCAAAGAATTCAAGAGTGAAGTAGAAAACCAACATGGTAAGAGTATTAAGATGCTTCGATCAGATTGAGGTGGTGAATATCTTAGCCAAGAGTTTCGTGACCATCTAGCAGAGTGTGGGATCATATCCCAACTCACTCCACCTGGAACACCACAATGGAATGGTGTGTTCGAGCAGAGAAATCGTAATCTATTAGATATGGTACGATCGATGATGAGTAGACAGATCTTCCTATTTCCTTCTGGGGATTCGCTCTAGAGACGACTCTTTTCACACTTAACCAAGCTCCATCAAACGTCGTCATAAAGACACCATATATGATATGGACTAAGAAGAGTCCCACGATGTCTTTTATGAGGATTTGGGGTTGCGTGGCTTACATTCGACATCAAGTCTCAGATAAACTTGGACCTAAATCTGATAAGTGCTATTTTGTAGGATATCCCAAGGAATCGAAGGGATATTACTTCTAAAATCCCACACTAGGCAAAGTGTTTGTCGCTAGAAATGATATTTTTCTCAAAAGAGAGTTTATTTCTAGAAGAAATAGTGGGTGTAAAATCCATATTGAAGAAGTTCATGATGCAGATAGTACTGAGGCCTTGATGGACATTGAATAGACACCACAAAGTGTTGTGGATTATGAGATTGTTGCACAAGAAGTTGTGGAGCAACAACCTGTTCAATTAGACCAACCTCTTCACAGATCTGATAGGATACGTCATCAACCTGAGAGATACTCATTTCTCTTGTCTGACCATGATGACGTTATACTTGTTGAGTTGAACGAGCCTACATCCTATCAAGAAGCTGTGATGAGCCCAGATTTTGAAAAATGGCTAGAGGTCATGAAGTCCAAAATGGAATCCATGTACACTAACCAAGTATGGACTTTGGTTGACCCACCTGAGGGAATTAAACCCATTGGATGTAAGTGGGTCTTTAAGAGAAAGACTGACATGGATGGTCTTATGCATACCTATAAATGGCGATTAGTAGCTAAATGTTTCAAGCATATTCATGGTATCGACTATAATGAAACCTTTTCACCAGTTACGATGCTTAAGTCAATTCGGATCATGCTTGCTATTGCAGCTTACCATGATTACGAGACATGGCAGATGGATGTCAAAACTGCATTCCCAAATGGGAATCTACTCGAGGATGTGTATATGACACAACCTGAGGGTTTTGTAGATCCAGAGCATGCTGGAAAGGTATGTAAGTTGCAAAGGTCCATTTATGAGCTAAAGCAAGCTTCTCGAAGCTGGAAATCTTTGATTCGATGATGCAATCAAAGCGTTTGGTTTCATCAAGAATGAAGATGAACTCTGTGTCTACAAGAGTGTTAGTGGGAGCACAGTTATCTTCCTAATCTTGTATGTAGATGACATACTCCTCATTAGAAATGATATCCCTTCACTACAGTCTATGAAGACGTGGCTAGGGAATTGTTTCTCAATGAAAGACTTAGGTGAAGCCGCCTATATCCTAGGCATTAAGATCTATAGAGATAGATCTAAGAGATTGCTTGGCTTAAGTCAGAGTACATATATTGACAAGGTGGTTAATTGTTTTGCCATGCAGAATTCCAAGAAGGGATTTCTGTCGATGTCACATGGTGTGTGTCTTTTGAAGACTCAATGTCCCTCTTCTAAGGAGGAGAGAGACCGCATGGATCAGATCCCTTAAGCATCCGCTATAGGGTCTATCATGTACGTCATGCTTTGTACTCGTCCAGATGTCTCATATGCTCTGAGCATGATAAGCAGATACCAGTCAGATCCAAGTGAAAGCCACTGGACAGCTGTCAAGAATATTCTTAAGTACTTACAAAGGACTAAAGAATATTTCTTGATATTTGGAGGCAATAAGGAGCTAGCTGTAAAGGGTTACAGTGACGCAAGCATCCAAACCGACAGGGATGATTTCAGATCGCAGTCAAGGTATGTATTTTGCTTGAATGGTGGCACTGTGAGTTGAAAGAGTTCGAAGCAAGACACAGTTGTAGATTCTACAATAGAAGCCGAGTATATTGTTGTGTCTGATGCAGCAAAAGAGGTTGTTTGGATCCAAAAGTTCATTACAGAGCTTGGTGTGGTTCTTAGTATTGCAAACCCAATAGACCTCTATTGTGACAACAATGGGGTTATTGCACAGGCTAAGGAACCTTGCTCTCATCAGTGGACCAAACACATACTACAGTGCTTCTTGTTAGGATGCATACTAAAAGACTAGCTTTTGTATGAACATCTATATTTTGGAATGAGAATCACATGATCATTGTTGGCATTTTATATTTGATATATACAAGCTATTGTCTAATACTTTGCATTGTAGATAACATGGTGTGTGATGTCACACAGAAGATCATGTTATCAGTCCCTTGTAGAGTATAAGTAGAGACATACAACCTAGATGGTTTTGGACAAACCATTGGCATGGTTGTAGTGTAATTTAGTATTAATTTATTTTGACCATAGAATTACACTAGTACACTTTGTGCGTATGGAGTAGGACCGATATAGAGGTGATTCAATTTATACTGACTATATAATTGAATCAGACCTCAGATATTATGGTGTGCATGCTCTTAGTCCCGATATAATAACGGGCACATATACTTAATATCTATTTCTTTGATTTACTAGTGGGCGAGATTTATTGGTTAAATCAATAGGCCCGGTAAATTGGGAAATAATATTATTTACATGGTGTGTCATTGATTATAGAAGAAAACCATGTCCTAATACGTCAGGTTGATGATGTCCCCTTGAGGAGCTCATAAAGTTCATCATGGAAATCCTACAGGTGGACTTGGTCCTACATAATGATAAGATTGAGTGGTACTACTCATGGAGTTAGATATTAATTAATTAAATTGTCAGTAATTTAATTAATTAGTGGACATTCGATATCTTAAACACGGGGAGATTTTGTACACATAATAGGTGGAGCCCATATTTATTTATGGGGTTGGTGAGATATTTCAATGATGATCCTTTAGTGATTGGATCATCATTAATGAATCAGGATTTGGATCCATTAGGTGGCCAAGACCCAACTCCTCCTCATGGTCCCTATTGTAGCCTATATATACCTCATGTGTCATGACCAAGGCATCCAAGAGAACCTTAGAGCCTCTCTCTCTTTTCTCTCATCCTCTCTCTCCTAGGTCAAGGGTGGCGCCGGCGGCAAAGGAAGGAAGAAGAGGAGTTTTGGGTGTGGTTTTCTTCTTCACCTATAATCCTTTATTCTTCCTCTTGGGCGTGCAACCTAGAGCAAGGGAGAAGACTGTGGTGGCCGGCGATCACAAAGAAAAGGAGTTCTTCTTTTGTTTGGTCGGTGGCAAGGAAAAGAAGAGAATTAAGGGTTTCAGCTTGGGTCTGGTGTTAAGGGGAGAATTGTTTCTCTTCTTCATCACCTTCATCCTCTTCCTCTTCATCTTTTGGAGCCGACGCAAGTAAAGGAAGGGAGTTCTTCCTCTCCTCTTAGCCGACGGCAACCAAGCAACCCGCTACGGTTTCGGCGCAAGGAAGAAGAAGAAGGAGAAGGCTTTGCTTTGGTCTTGGTGACTTCATTTCTTGGAAGATCATCGCCCACTCGACGTCCTAGAAGAGGTTGGGTCATACAGTAGAAGATCGCGAGGTAAACAAGAGGTATAACTTCTTGTTTTGGTTCCTTTGACTTTATCTTATCATTGTATGTTGATATCTAACATGGACCCCGATGATAAACACAAAAATTGACGATCCATTCATCGTCTATTCCACGGCTAATTGGTTAGACGAGTTAGATGGCTTGACCAACAAGTTTGTTCAAGTGGTCACACGAATCAATTAGTACGATGATGAGTCGGTTGATTGGGAAATTGTTCTCCATTCGGATTGGATTCAATTAAAGAAATTTTAATCCAGGGACATGGAGAGGATTCCCATGCGTAAACAATCGTGAACCCAACACTTCCATCTCATTCAAGAGATCATCAATAGAGGAGATGTGAGGATATGTAGAATACCCACTGATGCTAACATCGTTGATCCTTTGACCAAGGCTTTGGCATAGAAGAATCATGATGGTATGCGGGTTTATGGCTAACATCACTTAGTCCCCACGGGATGGATTTATGGCTAGTGCATGAGGCATTGCCATCAAGAGGTCTGGGGGTTCAATCTTGACGAACCTAGTTGCCTGCCTTCTCTTATGCACTAGTCATTATCCGGCTAATAGTTTTTGTGATTTACCTTCAACATTGTGACCCTTGAACGGGTTAGCGAGGGCGTTAGAAATGAACGAATCACCTTTTACTATCAAGAGAACCTGTCCACCTAAACCGAGAGATTAGAAAAGGCAACAAAACATTAGAAGAAAGAAAAAGAGAAATGATAGCAAAGAAAGACAAGAATAGATTAACTAAATTACTAATCAACTAATGTTAATCGAAAACTATCCACGACAATGGTACTAAAAATTTATTGTCATTTCGTATGTGCACGAAAAGTCATCAAATAATAAAAATATTGATTCATAGAGACTATTGATTAAGCACTAATCAAATTCGTAAACAAGTTATTTAGATAGTCATGGTTATGTGAAGACTAATAAGAGAGAGAGAGAGTGAGAGTGTGTGTGTGTGTGTGAGAGAGAGAGAGATAATCACCAAGAGAAATTGATTTGAGGGAAATGATCATAGGATTTTGGTTTCACTATGATGTTTGTTGATGTTCTATGTATTGTTCACCTACTCATCTCAATGTTTACACGCTTATAGGAATTCTAACTAAATTATCAATGTGAACTTGTGAAGGATACACCGGAGTGCTTATCCCAATTTCAATGTTATTAAGTAAAGAGATAACATTAAAAAGTTCGATTAAAGAGATACCCCAGTCATGCGAGGGCCTTTCTGGTCATACAGTCTAGATTACACAAGTTACTTCCTAACACTAAATTGGAGAAAATCCATTAACCTCTAAGTAGTTATCCCCATGTAGTGAATTGACCTACTTTCAATAAAATCACTTTGGAAAGTCTATATCTTCTGTCACTAAAGACCCCACGGTCATACAATCTAGAGCTTGTCCTCTACAAGGTGACAAAATCCATCAAATTCATAATATAGTCAACACACATTAAATCAAACAAAAATAAGACATAAATATATTATAAATTAAAGAAATAACTAAATACATAGTGTTGTTGAAAAATCACTATCATAGAATAAAGAAATAACATACAACACACATTTTTGAAAATCAACAACACATTGTGTTGTTGAAAAATTAGCAACAACATGTGTCGTTGATTTCTGAAAATCTACACATTATGTTGTTGTTGCTGATTTTCAACAACACAATGTGTGCCTGATTTTCAAAAAGCAACAACATAATGTTGTTGATTTTCAAAGATGTTATTGATTGTCAAAGGGATTGTTGATTTTTAGTATTCAACAACTACATTGTTGCTGACTTAAAGTCTGAGAGACTTTAACTTTTGATTGAGATTTAACCACGAGACACACAATATATTAAATCGAAACTCAATCATAGATCATCGGTTTAATAAATTGTGCGTCACATGGTTAAATCTGAATTAAAAGTTATCGTTTCTTAAAGTTTATCAAATATACATGTTGTAGCAACTATGAAACCGTAGTTAATACAACTACAAGTTCAATTTTTAAAGGTTATCACTTTTGATTCATATTGAACAATGAGACATACAATATACCAAATCGAAAACCTATGAATGAGTTTCGATTTGATATATTATGTGTCCAGTAGTTATACACTCTCAAACTTATAACTTGTAGTTGTAACAACTATGATTTCATAGCTGCTATAATATATTATTGTTCTTCAAAAGACCATAACTTTTGATCAAGTTTAAACCATGGGACACACAATATATCAAATCGTAGCTCATTCAGGATCTTTGTTTTGATATATTTTGCATCTCATGATTCAATCTCAGTTAAAAGTTATAATCTCTCATAATTTAAGTCAGCAACTACATTGTTGTTGGTCTTTCGAAGACTGACAACACGTAACAACAACGAAATCGTAGCTTTTACAACTATAAGTTATAACTTTAAGAGACCATAACTTTTAACTGAGATTGAATCACGAGATGCACAACATATCAAATTGAAGATTTCTAAACGAGCTTCAATAGGATATATTGTGTCTCCCGTGGTTTAATCCCAATCAAAACTTATGTTTTTTTGAAAAATAACAATACATTGTAGTAGCTACGAAATTATGGCTGCTACAACTACAAGTTATAACTTTGAGAGGCTATAACTATTGGACACATAATATATCCAATTGAAACTCATTCAAAAATTTTCGCTTTGATATATTGTCTCTCATTGTTCAATATGAATCAAAAGTTATAATCTTTTAAAGATGAACTTGTAATTATAGTATCTATAGTTTCGTAGTTGCTATAACATGTATACTAGGTAAACTTTGAGAAGTGATAATTTTGTATTCAGATTTAACTATGTGACACATAATATATTAAATCGAAGATCTTGATAAAGTTATGATTACATATATTGTGTACGATTTCGTAGTTATAAGATGTATGTTGGGTAAATTTTGAAAAGTGAAAATTTTTTATTCAAATTTAATCATGTCGGCATAATATGTCAAATGAAAATCATTGATCAAGTTTCGATTTGATATATTATATGTCTCATGAAGAGTAATTAAAAGCACTCACTTCGCGGGCTTAAGCACAATGCGCAAAGAAGTGAGGTTGCATCGCTTCTGCGAACACGGAAGCGAGCGTCATCGATGAAGCGGCGCTTTGCACGACACGTGACGCGATCTTTGGCAAATTTTTTTTTCTCCAAATTTGCCTTCTGTTTTATTTAAAGCCCTAATTCTCTTTGCACTTCTTCATCTTCCTCTCGCCATTGTCGACGTCTGCCGATGCGTCTTCGTCTGCTTCTCGTTGTCGCTTCGTCTGCTGCAGCGTCCAGCGACTCCAATCGTCCAGGTATTCCCCTCTCAGTCCAAACTCAGGGTCGATGATGTTCGGCGACCCTTCTGGCTCCGCTGGACACTATTTGCGGTGTCCAGTGCCGCCGGAAGCGTCGCGGGACAACTCCAGCGACGCTATAATCAACATCGCACACCTCCGCGCTGCCGGAAGCATTCGGCGACGATTCTGGCGCCCCCAGAGGCGTTCGACAATGCTTCCGGCATCGCTGGACCCCGCAAACAGTGTCCAACATCGCCAAAAGCATCGCGGGACGCCTCCGGAGAAACCGGAAGCAACATCGCATGCCACTAGCATCGCCGGAAGCTTCTGGCGCCGCTGAAGGCTTTCGGGGGATGCTTCCGGTGCTGACAGAAGCTTTCGGTGACGCTTTCGGCACCGACAGAAGCTTTCGGCGATGCTTCCGGCGCCGTCGGAGGCGTGCGACGCTGCTTCCGGTGATGCCGGAGGCGTCTCGCAACGCTTCCGGCACCATCGCTGTTATTTTTATTTTTTATTAATTAAAAAAATAATTCCTCAAAAAAATCAAACAATTCCTCAAAAAAACATATAAAATTTATTAATTAATATAAAATAAATTTAAATATATATAAAATATTTTTAAAATAAAAAATTTTATTAAATTTAATATGTAATATAAATCAGATTTAAAATTTATAAAATATATATTTAAATCTAAAAAACTGATTTTAAAAACTACTTTAAAATTTTTATTTAAGTATATTTAATTAATAAAAACTTCATTAAAAATTTTAAATCATATTAAAAATTTTTAATCAAATTTAAAATTTACAATTAAAATACATTAAAATTGTATTTAAACAAAATCTAAAAAATATTAATTATATATTTATGGTTAATTATATTGAAATTATAATTTAAATAAAAATTTAGTAAATTATATTAATTCATATAAACCACTAAATCAATAAATAAAATTTAAATATATAATAAATATATTTAAAATAAAAATTCTAATAAAATTAATAATTCATTTAATGTAAAAATTCATATTTAAATATATATTTAAATTTTAAAATAAAAAATTATAATTAATTTAATTAATTCATATAAATTAGATTTATATTTTGATAATAATTTTTATATAAATCAGACTCTCATGGTTCTCTCTAGTCAAAAGTTATGATCTCTCAATGTTTAAGTCAACAATAATGTTGTTATTGGTTTTTGAAAATGTGCAACGCCTTCAAAAATCAGTAATGCTAGACTGGATAGCGAATCATGCAGGCTGACGTGAAGGAGAATTGGGGAGAAAGCAAGAAGAGAACCCACAAAATATAACATTTTTTCTTATCAATAGTGGATTAATTCTCTTATAGCTAATTACATGTTAATATAGACTCTAGATCGTAAAACTAAGAAAGTAAAGAAATCCTAAATTATGGATCTTAATTCCAATCTTTTAGAGAAATAAAAGAGATATTTCTATAAAAGGAAATCTCTTGGTATATGATGTGCGTAGATTATATATGATTTTATGTATTGTTTGATGCACATTTATTCGTATTCCATGAGCATGATCTAACTTATTTCATCGTATTTCTCTATGATTTCGCTACTATTTTTTCTTTTTTGTTTGGAGATCTACTCATTGTTGTTTTGATTTATACGACACGATTTAGAGCAAAAACGATGCGATATGGAGGCCGAAGCAAAAAAGCAGGTAGAGTCGTGTGACTTCACATGGCTGTGTGGGCTTGGTCATGTGTCACCACGGCTCGACCGTGCCAACCATGCTAAGAAGACCACGGCTGGCCCATGCCACCCTTTCTCAGAGACCTACAGGGCACGGTCGTGCTAGGCAGCACAATCGTTCCATCTTCTTCGCCGCTTGCACAACACGGTCGTGCCACTGGCCCCCCCTATAAAAGGGGGTTCCTCCCCTTTTTTCATGGATTTTGGCTTGGGGTTAACTTCTTTACATTGAGGAAGGATTCTCCCCCTAGGGGAGACCCTAGAGCCGTCGTCATCGCCTTTATCCACGATCCGTCCGCCTCCGAAGCAAATTCCTCCAAGAAGACCCATGGTATATGACGGTGATCGAAGGTCGGTAAGAGGGCGGTGAATTGCACCTGAAAATAGAGAACTCTATATTTTGTTTCATCTTAAACAAAGATGTTTGTTAGTTAACGCAAATAATAAATAACATTATTACTATAGCAAACTTAAAAGAAAGAGGCAATCAGAATTTTACTTGGTTTGCAACCAGGGAGGTTGCTAATCCAAGGTAGAATATAGCTCATATCTCCTGAATAAACTCCTTCGGGCGGAGAAGCCTCATACACAAGTAAAAGCTCGGAAAAGGAAATGAAAACTATACAGAACTTGCTTGCTAATGCTTGAGATGAATGAGAGAATTGAAACTGAGCTCTAGGGACCTATTTATAGCTCCGAACAAACTTATCCGTTTGCTAACATGGCAGTACTGGGGTGCCCGAGTGCTCCAAGGCGCCTGACACGTGGCTTGAGAGTTATCCGCAGCGCAATGATCCCAAATGGCTAGCTTTGTTGATAAAACAGAGTCTTGGGCGCCAGTATGCACAGGAGCGCCCGAGTGCTCGAGCGCCTAGTGCTAGAGCATCCGAGACTTGTTTAGGTCAACAACTGCTGACCAGTCTCCAGCATGATTTCTAGTCTTCTTGGGTGATTTCTGGCCAACCGGAGTTAGGCTTACCCGAACCTGACTCTGACCTTTCGCCCCTCGAGCGCCCTTCCTTTCGGCTTCTCGTCCCTCGGACGTCGTGCATGCCCTTCTCGCTCCACCGGTGTACTCTTCCGTAGCTTTTTCGTCCCTCGGATGCACCAAGCCCGTCGGCTCACTTCCCCGTGCAATCCTTCTCATCCACTGCGTCTTACGCTTGACTTCCTCCGCTCCTAAGTTCCTGCACACTTAGACAGAGGGATTAGAAACATCAAGACCTAACTTAAATCAGTTGACCATATCAAAACCAACCTGGGGTACTTACACTATATAGATAAGCCTTCTCTTTCTTCTAAATCTCATTTATGGATTGTAGATTACTTTATTTCCTTGTCTTCTTGTTGTATCGTCCTAGTAATGGAGTAGTTTTTCTGATCAAAGATGTAGGGAGTAACTATTGTGTGATCTTAATGTATAAACTATGGATTTATGTATTTCCTTATTCAATCAAATATTTATTGTCTTGTTCTATATGTATTGTGTCTTGTATGTATGATAAAATGTGTGAGTGGTTAATATATGTAGTTGTGAAAGTTTGGTTGCCATGTAGAGAGAATGTTCAAGATCTTATGACCAGGAGTCCTTAGTGACAAAGGGCTACATTTAATCAAACATCTCGGACATTACCTCAAAATGGAGATCAATCCTCTATAAGAGATTGCCTAACAATACTTAATGTGTTTCTCTCTATTTTGTGTTAGGAAGTATTTTGTGTAATCTAGAGTAGTATGACTAGGGGCCCTTCATGTCAAAGGGTTACCTTTAATTAAACTCGATAGGCTACCTTCTCTACTTAATAACATTAGATGCCTAAGGGGGGAGCACTCTGGTACACTTTTGCAGGGTTAACATTGATATCTAGCTAGGATCTCTACGAGGGCATAAAATAGTAATAAAATCTTCAACGACTTTGATGAAGGCCTAAATGTTGGAATTTAGATCCAAAAGTTAACGGATACGGGTTCCTTGGTAATAAATGTAGATCTCTGAAATACACATGCGCCACCATCGACAGTGTCTAATTCTGAGTTTCGAGTCAAAAGTTATGGTCATTTGAAGTTCAAAGGGTCATGTTGGGTTGATTCTACATAAGTCTCCCCAAGTTGAAGAGAACTTACTCTCAAGTTTATAGTAGCTTCATCAGCAACCATTGTGTAGGGAGATAGGTGCTTCACATTGAAGACAACAAGCATTTTTATATGACTAAGAAGTCACATTTGTAAGCATTGTCATTGATCTTCTACAGTGTCTCACACAGTCCAATCTTTCGATCCTTCAGCTTATTGTACTCGCTAATAGGAAAGGATCATGACTTAAAATTGTTGGTGTATTTTGCACTAATCATCAAAATTCGATTTTAATGTATGACAAATGGTTAAAGTTAGATGTTGTGTGTTTCTAACCTTTATACCAAGTGTGCAGTCAGGTTAAAACCCAAGTAGGTTGATACTTGACATAAAGTCCAGTTGGATCTGTGGGGTCTGACAACTGGCTGAAGTCTAGGTAGGTTGATACCTACGTGAAGTTCAGTTGGGTCCGCGGGACTTGACAACCGATTGAAGTCTAGATGAGCATATGGTAGGAAGACTTGGTGGGTCAAAGAAGCCAAGTAGAAGCTGCAAATGGTAAGTAAGATAAGTCACTAGAGGAGCGATTCGGTGAGGACGAGTCCCTAGTGGGATCGTAGGCGCGATCCAACTTAGTGTCATTTTGGAGATCTAAGCTAAGGCCTTGACTAGATCATAGTCTTGGAAAGATAAGATTTAATTATAAATACTAATTTTATTTACCTTATTTATAATGAGCTAACTTTGTTTTATAGGGTAAATATTTGTGTTTTGGACTAACACATTTTGCAGGGTTGAAATTTCAAAAATAGCATCGAATGAACAGTATCCAAGGCATCTCAGGTAGGACCTGAGCTACTTCAGTTCAGACTAGAGGCACCCTGGATGGCTGAGAGCGCCTCTGAGTGGATAAGCGCCGAAGATGGAACTTCAACATCTGAGGTGCATTAGATTGAAGTCAAGGCACCTCAGTTAGGAACTGTGACACCTCAGATTGGATCGAAGGCGCCTTCCAATGGATAAGTTGTGCAACGGATAGAACTTCGAATTGAGAAACCTTAGTTATGAACTGAGACACACTCAATGCTCTTTGTAAAGGGCTTCGACCAGTGTTCATGGCTAGGACATTGCCATGGAATGGCAGCAAAGCATAGATAATGTCGTCATGTTTCATCCCATTTAAAAACCTGGATATAGAAAGAAGATTAGTAGCTTTGTTGTCGGAATTTGAGTGGTTCCCTCTCGTCATGGTGTCAACAAAATTTTCTTTCCCTTGACTTGAAAGGTATATATATTCTTCCGCCCATTATTAATAGTATTGCGATCATACTATTAAAGCCACCCTAATAGTACATGTCATGAAAATAATCCTGAAGTTTGAGAAAAGATAACCTTATTCGGGGATAGATCCGGTTATCATCAGATGTTTTTCCATCAAGTTGAATTAAGGAGTGAAGTCAAATGAAGTTTGATTAATAGTGGCGAGTCGAAGAGGATTAGTTTGGGAATAATCCCTATTAAAAATGGTAAGTCGAGCAAGATCAACTCTGATGAGAATCGTGGGTATCACTATGTACCAAGACTAAGATCATGGATTAATATTCCAATAAGTGTAAAAAGTTCATCCATTCTTGACACTTGATTCTTTTCTTTTGACAAAGAGAAGTGCTTCCCATATATAATGAAGACTTTATTAAACAAATTAAATGTTATGTTAAATATCAACCAGAAGAATGAGATTAAGTATGAAATTAGTATGGTAGCAATACTCTTACAGAAAAATGACCAAAACTAAAATTCCCAAAATTTGAAATCTAATCAATCCCGACTAGGAATAATAAGAATGCTAAGAACAATATAATACCTATCGAAGATAATAATAAGAATACAATGAAAAATCGGTAGACCAATCCAACTAAGGGTTACTAATGAGAATATCATGAAGATCAGATGACCAATCACACCTGGGAATACTGACGAGAATATCATGAAGACTGGAAGACCAATCTCACTTAGAGATATTAACGAGAATATCATAAAGACCGAAAGATCAATCCCACCCAGAGATGCTAACAAGAATATCATAAAGATCGAAAAGACTAATATTCGGACTAGGGAGAGTAGTTCGATCCCTTGGTTATGAGGGTATGTAGCAATACTGAGAAAACCAAAAATCTGATCCCACCTGAGATAATACTGAGAAGTTCTTCTAAGATAAAAGGAGCAAATCCGCCTTGGGATGTAATCAAGAGATTCTAAGAAGACAAAAAAAATCAGTTCTGCTCAGGGATATTTATGAACTAAATAATGATACTAGAAAACCGATCCCACTAGAGGATTTTGTTGAATTAAATAATAAGATCAAAAATCTTATCGTATAGGGGGTATTGCTGAACAGATTGATATGATAAGAAATCTGATTTCACTAGGGGATATATCAATGATAGTAAAAAATTAAATACTATAGAGCCATATAAGATAAGAATTTTAATTCTACTTGGGGGATATTACTAAGAAATCCAACATGAGAAGAAATTCAGTCCCACATAGGAATATTATTTAGTGATGTTGACAGAAATAATACCAACTCCCAGTTGGGAAGGTAATCGAAGAAATATGAGAAACTATTAAACTAATCCCCATTTTGATATATGATTAAATAATATAGTTTGGACTAAGATAGAAGAGTATAATTCAGAATATATTATGAAATAGGGGTTGTTATTATCTGTCCAAAGGTTGTTGGAGGAATAATTGTTAAAGAATATTTTTTAATTAAATATTATAAGATATAAGTTCTATTTATATACAAAGTTAAGACCTATTCTAAGAAATAATTAGAATTCTATTCTAGAAAATTAATCATAATTATATTCTAAGGACTAATTTGTATTTTAGGTAAAATATAAATTAGGTTACATCAAATTATTCATAGCTATATTTATAATATTCTAACATTCCCCCTCAAGCTAGAGAATATAAATCATATACATCCTACTTGTTACATATGTAGTTAATTCAGGGTCTTCTAAGTGACTTACTGAATATATCTACTAGTTGATCATGTGAGTTGACAAAACTAGTGGATATTTCTCCAGATACAACTTTCTCTTGGACAAAGTGGCAGCCGACTTCAATATACTTTGTCCTCTAATGATACATTTGAGGCGATATGCATGACAGCCTGGTTGTCACATATAAGTGATATTTGTGTAATCTCTCCAAATCATAGTTCCTGAAGCAACTGTTTGAGTCATATAAGCTCTTGACTAGCTATAACCATAGCTCTATTCTCTACCTCTGCACTGGATCTTGATACAAAATTATGCTTTTTTCCTTTTCCAAGAAACAAGATTATCTCTGACAAATATACAAAACCCAGAAGTAGATCTTGTTAGGATGTATACTAAAAGCCTTGCTTTTGGTTAAGAACATCCATTTTGAAAGAGAATCGCAAAATCACACAATGCATATTTATATTAGTATATGCACAAAATGTCTGATACTTTGCATTGTAGATAACATGGTGTGTGGTGACGCACAGAAAATTATATTATCAGCTCCTTGCAGAAGCATAAGTAAGAGACTCACAACCAAGATGGAAGTGGAAAACCATCAGGATAGTTGTAGTGTAATTAGGTGTGGTTTGTCTTAACCATAGAATTAAACTAGTGCACTTTGTGTGCATTAAGTAGGACCAAAAGACAGGTCATCCAATTTTATACTAACTTCATAAATTGGATAGGACCTTGGTTTTATATTATGGAGTACAATCTCTAAATCCCGAAATAATAACTGGCACATGTATTTAATTATTATTTCTTTGATTTACCAATGGGATAGATCTATTCCGCTGGATCGATAGGCCCGGTAAGTTGGGAAACAATATTATCTATATGGTGTACCGTTGATTATTAAGGGAATCCCTGTCCTGGTGAGTCGGGATGATGATGCCCCCTTGATGAGCTCATAAGGTTCATCATATTAAATCTTGCAAGTGGACTATGGTCCAACATGATGAAAAGGTTGAGTGGTACTAGTCAAGGATCAAGAGGATGATTAATTAAAATTGTCAGTAATTTAAATTAATTGTCGGGCATTCGATATCTTAAACACGGGGAGATGGACGACTCATAATAGGTGGAGCCCATATGAAAATATGGGGGTTGGTGAGGAAGTTCAATGGGATCCTTTAGTGGAATGGATCTCCATTAATGGATCGGATTTGGATCCATTAGCGGGCCAAGATCCAACTCCTCCTCTTGGTCCCTACCATATCCCCATAAATACCCCATAGGAGTCATGAAACCAAGGCTAATGAATCCATAATTTGATCATCCAACACAAACCAAAAATCCAAAACCCTACTCTCTCTCTCCTAGGGTTTTGCTTGCGCCGGCGATAGGGGAGGAAGAAGGTGGTGATCCTCTTCGGTTCACAGCTCCATCAGGTCCTCCACTTTGGCGTAAAGCTTCAACCAGATCTAGGAGAGCTCGAAGAGGAGTAGAAGAGAGGGAGGAGAGGTTGTCAGCGGCGGCTGGTGGCTGAGTTGCGGCGCCGGCGGTGGAGAGGAGAAGAAATTGTTTTCTTCTCATTTCTTCTTCTCCGTTCTCTTCTACTTTCTCCTTCACATCCTTTTCCTTTGCGTGCGCAAGCATTGAGCAAGGGAGAGGGGTGGTCAGCGACTAGAAAATAGGGTGGTTCTCTCCCAAGTTGGCGTCGGTGGCATTGAAGAGGGAGGTTAGGGTTTCGGTGGGTTTTGGGGAAGAAGAAGAAGTTTGGCTCAGCTTCTTCTTCCATCTTCTTTATCTTCCTAATCATCCTCACCTTAGGGTTTTGGTTGACAGTTGGAAGAGGGTAGAAGATGGTGATGTTGGCAAGCCTTGGTGACTCTGCGTCTTGGTAGCTCGTCACCCACATGACGTCCAAGAGGGGAGGGTCATACGGTAGAAGACTGCGAGGTAAAAGACGAGGTATATCTTTTCTTTGGCTCCTTCATTGTTCTTGTTATATTATGCTTGTTTTTATCATTGCATGTGTATTAATTATCATGGTTTAATTAATTGCTAATTAATATTGATAATTAATTATGTCATGGACCCCCGATAATAAACATAAAAATCGGCGATCCATTCGTCGTCTTTTCCGCGGTCAATTGATTCGGAAAGTTACAAGGCCTTACTCTTGAGTTTGGCTAAGTTGTGACTTGAATCAATTGATACGATGACGAGATGGTCGTTTGGGAGACGGGTCTCTCTTCAGATTAAATTTTAAATCCGTAGACATAGAGAGGTCTCTCATGTTCGACCCCGTGGTAGCTTAGGAAACCCGCCAAGCCATACCTCGCGTATAACTCCCATCATATCTCCTATCAGAGGGAGAACCTGTCCAATCTACATCAGAATACCCTATACTCGAGTATGTCCTTTATCTCCGTACAAAAGACCCTTTGCTGGAGGCATATATCGAATAATGCAGATCATGTTGGTGCAAGATGAATTAGTGATGTCCTCCTCTAAGTGTTTCAATGCTTGACAATATGCTTAAGTCAGTGATACATTGAACAAGCGAAGGGTAGTCAAGAAAACTAGACCAAAGTGAACCAAAGTCCTAGTTAACCTAGGCACTAAGTCCTGATCATGGATTGGGCACTAAGACCTGGCCGAGGGCTAGGCACCTAAGACCTGAGCGAGGGTTGGCCACAAAGTCCTGGCCGAGGGCTGGGAACCTAAGACTTGACCGAGGGTTGGGCACTAAGTCCAGGTGAGTGAAGCTGGGCACTAAGTCCTTGTGAGTGAAGCTGGGCACGATGTCCTCCTCTAAGTGTTTCAATATTTAACAATATGCTTAAGTCAGTGATACATTGAACAAGGGAAGGTTAGTCAAGAAAACTAGACCAAAGTGAACCAAAGTCCTATTTAACCTATGCACTAAGTCCTGATGATGGATTGGGCACTAAGTCCTGGCCGAGGGCTGGGCACCTAAGACCTGATTGAGGGTTAGGCACTAAGTCCTGGCCGGGGGCTGGTCACCTAAGACCTGACCGAGGGTTGGGCACTAAGTCCTGGTGAGTGAAGCTGGGCACTAAGTCCTGGTGAGTGAGGCTGGGCACTATGTCCTGGTGAGTGAAGCTTGGCGCTAAGACCTGGTGAGTGAAGCTTGACACTAAGACCTGGTAAGTGAAGCTGGGCAAAAGTCCTGCACCTAGGGTTTAGGCACGAAGTCTTGCTCCGAGGGATTGATTAACTTAGTTGGGTGATGACTAAGGACAGAAGTAGAGACGGGTCGAGGTTCGGACGTCTCGAGATCCGAGAGTCTCGAAAAAGGCTAAGCAAAAGTCCAACCGGATGAGCCGGGTGGCAACCGTCTCCTGAGAGGAGTAGGTGAAAGGCACGTTCCCGGGGATGGGAACTTAAGCGTCGGTTCAACCTAGGGTTTCGCGGAAATCTGAAGTCAGAACCATTTTGTTAAGGCTAAGATTGTACATGTGGGAAACAACAAAGCACCTGAAGGAGCGCCGATGGCAGGACCGGAGGAGCAGCCCCTCACTTTCACCGAGAGGAGCTTTACCGCATGGTGGCTAATGCCATCAAGGAAGCTTTGGAGCAACACCAAATCGAACAGGCTGCCCCACAAACGATGGATCCGGCGAGGGAGGAGATCCCCAGAGTCTCCGCCTCACACTCCAAAAGGTCCGTGACTCCTATAGGGCGACAGGATGGCGCAGCCTAAGGCCCTCACAGAGAATCCCCTGCAAAGGGGGAGAAGGCCCACTCAGTAGCCTCCAGTGCTCAAAGGCATGATGAGGGACCAGGAGGGAGGGATGGACCCAAGACCTTCCAGAAGACTCCATCCACCCCTTTCTCATCGGAAATTGTGGAGGACCCCATGCCGAAGTAGTTTCGTGGGTCGGGGATCCCTGAGTATGATGGGAAGACAAATCTAGCAGATCACGTCTATAAGTTCGAAAATGTGGCGCTTCTGCACCAATATACTGATGGAGTGAAGTGCGGGTGTTTTTGAACACTATGCCTAGAGCAACGCAACGGTGGTTCCAGAGGCTGCCCCAAGGGTCCATCAATGTAACGCCCGCTTTTTTTTCCCCTAAAGCGGCGTTACGCTAACATACTTAAGGCATGTAACATCATACTGCAGCGGAATAACTTAAGCCTTACATATACATGCCCCTACTACCATCCCTAATATAATGACATGGAACTTCACATATGAACATCATGCTTAACCTCATATCATAACATGCTTAACATCATACCATAAGGTTCATATCATATCATACTGGACATCTTATCATAAAGTTCCATAAATCACTATTCGAGCATATAGGTAGCAAAAATAAAGTTCTTAGCATAAACGGTTAACACATTCGATTTCATGGGCCAAGTCACCAACACACACATACTTCAGGCCCTCCTGCTGCTTCCTCGTTATCCCCTTGCATGATCTGCGGTATAAGGAAAGAAGACTATAAGTACACAGGCTTAGTAAGACTCTTTCCTACTCACAAAAAATCATTCGTCATTCATTCATAAGCATATGGAACATAAGCATCATAAACATTTCTATCATAGCATAAAGCATAAACATAGGCATAAATCTAATTAAACATTCTTATCATAGCCTAAAGTGTAAACATAGGCATAAACATAATTAAACATTCTAAGCATGACATCATACATGACATGAACATAACTTAATAAACTTTCCTAGCATGACATCATACATGGCATGAACATAACTTAATAAACTTTCCTAGCATGACATCATACATGGCATGAACATAACTTAATAAACTTTCCTAGCATGGCATCATACATGGCATGAACATAACTTAATAAACTTTCCTAGCATGACATCATACATGGCATGAACATAACTTAATAAACTTTCCTAGCATGACATCATACATGGCATGAACATAACTTAATAAACTTTCCTAGCATGGCATGGGACATGGCATGAATATAAACATAAGATATAAACCAACCTATATGGCATAAACATAGGCATACATTCTAACATATCATAAGAGCATCTTCTTACCATAATCATAACATAGATCATTCATTCTCATACATATCTTTTAACATGGAGCATAAGCATAACACGTCATTATCATAACATAATGCATAACATGTATGAATGCATGGGTGGAATGCATATACATAGGGATGCTTAACTTTTAAAACATACTTTGAAAATGCTTAAACATCATCATCATAACATTTGGGGTCCCCGGCTTGTACCACATACATACATCATAGCGCGCATCCCTAGTAAATCCGAGGTAGCTAGCCCCGACCTACTAGGGTAAGGACAGCATAGTCGGTAGTCCCCGAACCGAGGCGTTCTCAAGGAGCCCATCCCTGTTGCACAGCTCCGGTAGTACCAGAACCGTGGACAGCTCTGGTAGTCCAGAACCGGGGCGTTCTTAAGGTGCCCATCCCTTGGACCCATACTTGGGTCCGGTACAAGCCCATTCATAAAGTAAAATACTTTGCATGCTTCATCATTCATAAGACATTCATAGCATACTTATCATGGCATCATTCTTATCATGAACATGATCATAACATACTTGTCGTAACATCATTCTTATCATGCATAACCATGACATATCATTCATAAACATGGCATATCATTCGTAAACATGGCATATCATTCATAACATGGCATATCATTCGTAAGCATGGCATATCATTCATAACATAGCATATCATTCATAAGCATAGCATATCATGTATAACCATGGCATATCATTCATAAACATGGCATATCATTCATAAGCATGACATATCATTCATAACATAGCATAACATTCATAAACATAAATCACATCTTACCATAGGGCCATTGGGACCCTTACTTGGAATAAATCTTAACTCTTATCCTATTAACCCTTATTGGCCGAAACTTATGAAGTCCCAAGCCATGTGAAAATTCACACAATCACCATCCATCATCCTTATATCATGGCAACACATAAACATAAGTTGAAGTCAAAGACTCAACCCTAACCCTTGGGTCCTTGGGGTTGGCCGAACCATATGAGGCCTATAGGGTGTTCCAAAAATTCCCAAAATTTATACATAACTTCTAAACATCATCAGGGAACATTAATAACATTATCATGATTTTTAACATATTTATAGACATTTAAATCATGGTGGCCGAAACCCATAAACATAGGGACCTTGGTTTTGTCCCTTTCATATTGGCAGAAACCCTAGAGTGTCCTAGGGTACTCCAACAATTCCCAAAAATTTCACTTATCTTCTAAACATCATAATGGAACATTAAATAACATTATAAATATTTTTGGCATATTTTTAGACCTTTAAAACATGCTGGCCGAAACCCTTGAACTTAAGGTTCTGGGTTTTGCTTCTTTCATGTTGGCCAAAACTCTAGGGTGTCCTAGAGTACTCCAAAAATTCCCAAAAATTTTACTTAACTTCTAAACATCATAAGGGAACACTAAATAACATTTTCATGATTTCTAACATATTTTTAGACCTTTAAAACATGCTGGCCGAAACCCTTGAACTTAAGGTTCTGGGTTTTGCTTCTTTCTTGTTGGCCGAAACTCTAGGGTATCCTAGAGTACTCCAAAAATTCCCAAAAATTATATTTAATATATAAACATTATAAGGGAACACTAAATAACATTTTCATGATTTTTAACATATTTCTAGACCTTTAAAACATGCTGGCCGAAACCCTTGAACTTAAGGTTCTGGGTTTTGCTTCTTTCTTGTTGGCCGAAACTCTAGGGTGTCCTAGAGAACTCCAAAAATCCCCAAAAATTACACTTAACTTCTAAACATCATAAGAGAACATAAAATAATATTATCATGATTTTTATCATAATTATGGACCTTTAAAACATGCTGGCCGAAAGCTTTGAACATAGGAACCTTGATTTTGTTTCCCTTCAACATTAAATCCGAAACTAACCCATATATCATGCCAAAAATCATGGAAATCATAGGTAACTATTATACCACAGGTGAGGGAGTCTTACCTTAGATTTCTTGATTTTTCGAACCTTGAAAGAGGAGAAGGAAGAGGACTTGGTATCTCTTGACCACAACTAATCCTTGTCACCTTGTAGGAACTTGAGATCTTGAGAAATGAGACCTCTTGTGAAGTTTTCTCCAAGGCACTCCTCCCTTTGGTGCTCGGCAAGATGAGGAATGAAGTGGAGAGGAAATGCACTTGATTGAGAGAATAAGTAACTCCCAAAACTCCTCTCATTATAACCCATCAAGGAGGCAAATGAAGAGCCTCTCCATGACCCTTCACCTCCTTTTACTTCTTAACTATCCTCCACTTCAATTACTCATAAGTATTCCTTGCTAGGTGAGTTGGTTAAGGCTTACATGGTTGTACAAGAGGTCCAAGGTTCAATCCTTGGCTCATGCACATTTATTTTTATTTTTATTTTTATTTCATTTATTTTATTATTTTTATAATTCCGAA
The DNA here is from genome assembly GCA_024364735.1 of Boesenbergia rotunda. Lineage (NCBI taxonomy): Eukaryota > Viridiplantae > Streptophyta > Magnoliopsida > Zingiberales > Zingiberaceae > Boesenbergia > Boesenbergia rotunda. The sequence goes on along the minus strand of JAGFNQ010009362.1, from coordinate 44,399 downwards.
AATTCCCCTAAAATCATCCATAATTATGCCAATATTCCTAAATAAAATTCTTTTATATTTATATTAATTTTACCTAATTTATATTAATTTTACCTAATTAATACCTATTTTTGGAGCCCATTTAAAGCTCATTAGCACCTAGTTTTTCTCAATTTAAATGAGAAAACATGGATTTCTAGGCCCAATTTTACATAATTATTTCTGGGCCCCTCGGAAAATTATCTAGACTTGCTCAATATTTTAAGAAAATATTAAGAGAATTTTCCGGGTCGTTACAATCCCCCATACCTCTTGAAAGTTCGTCCTCGAACTTAGAATAATTCTGGGTACTTGCGCCTCATTTCGTCCTCGCGTTCCCAGGTAGCTTCCTCGAACCGCTGGCTTCGCCATAAGATCTTGACTAGAGGTACCTCCTTATTCCTCAGCTTCTTGACTTCCCTATCCAAAATCTGGATGGGTCTGCTCTCATAACTTAGGTCCTCTTGTACTTGTACTATCTGCGGCTCGACCACTCGGTCCATATTCGGGATACACTTTTTAAGCAGGGATACGTGGAATACGTTATGGATAGCTGACATCTCTGGAGGCAGCTCCAACTCATATGCCACCTTACCAACTCTTTTCAGAATTAAGTATGGCCCCACATATCTCGGACTCAGCTTTCCTTTCTTCCCAAATCTTGTCACCCCTTTCATAGGAGCCACTTTAAGAAATACCAAATCTCCAACATTAAATTCCAATGGTCTGCGCCGGACATCGGCATAACTCTTCTGCCGGCTCTGAGCAGTTTCTATCCGTTGTCGAATATTTTGAATAGCTCGGGTGGCGCTGTCAATAACATCCGTTGCGAGCCCCATCTCCTTCTTTTCCCCACTCTCGTACCAACATATCGGAGATCTACATCTCCTGCCATACAAGGCTTCATAAGGTGTCATTCCTATAGTAGCTTGGTAGCTATTGTTGTAAGCGAATTCTGCCAAGCATAGATATCGACTCCAACTTCCCTTGAAATCCAGGGCACAAGCTCTCAACATATCCTCTAATATTTGATTCACCCGTTCAGTTTGCCCGTCAGTCTGCGGGTGAAAGGCGGTGCTAAATTGTAATTTAGTGCCGAGAGACTTCTGAACGCATTCCCAAAAATGCGAAGTAAAACGACCATCCCTATCTGAGATGATGGTCTTGGGAACTCCATGAAGTCTGATTACTTTCTTAACATATCATTGAGCTAGTATCCTTAATCGCTCTATGCTGTAATTATATGCATATATCATACTTATATGTTATTATAATTATGGGTAAACCATAGTAGTATGCCTCCGATATATTAGTTCACTACATGAGCCATGAGTTATATTGATAATAATCTTATATTAGTACATGCTCTCATATTATCATCATTTGCCTCATATAATTTGATACAATTGTGTGATACGATTGACACTTTATTGTTAATATCAGGTTCATGGGCATAAGATTGAAATACACACTCGACAACTAATATTAGTATTAACTTATTGGTTCACAACCTAACCAAACTCAATGAAATAGATGGGCTGCCATCATGCCCATAACAAAGAACATCATGGCAGTCACTGCCACTCCTTCATTCATCTCTCCCTGGCCTACCTCAGGATCTTCCACTGTCTCCATCGGATCCTCTTCCTCTATCTCGGGAATCTCCTCAGCCACCTCAGGATCTCCTCCAAACATCCCGGGATCTTCCTCCCACATCTCGAGCATCTCGGGGTCCTGTCCGAACACCTCGAGATCGTCCTCGCTCATCGGGTCCTCCTCGAACATCTCCAGCATCTCGGGGTCCTCCGCGAATGGCTCGGGGTCCTCCGCGTACATCTCAGGATCCTCTTTGGGGTCCTCCTCTAATGGCTCGGGATCCTCTTCGTACATCTCCGGATCTTCTTCCGAGTCCCCCAGGTCCTCCGGGAACTCATGGCGGAGAAGCTGTCTACATAATTCCGTATAGCAGATACGGCATCCGTGCTGCCCCCAAATCTGATGAGCCACCACTCTCGCCCGGTTGGGCAATGAACGAAGTAGAGCCCCGATACGATGATCATCCACAACTGGAAATCCCTCCTGCTCCAACTTCCAGAACAGCCGGTCCAATTTCCCAATATTGCCCTGGACTCCAAGGACCGGGCTATACTCCACCTCCCCTAACTGCTCCAGCAACTCCCCACTCCGCCCCTGATAACCACTCCTGGTGCCAATCTCGTGCGTCATCTGGAATTGGAAAAACACAGTCAGTACGGAACTGACAAAAAAAAACTAGTACAAAACTAGTTTCTCTTTTTTTTTCAATTCACAAATTATACAGAGAGAAGCACGCAAGATATCACTCCTATAAGTTCCTATCTATACATATTCCTACCCCTATATTATTCTAAATATATAATTCCTATAATAAGATAAAGCATCATTCGTCGTTACTTATCGTAACGTACTTTTCATCATCAATACCGTTCATACTTGCATCTTCTATAGTCATAGGTATCATCATTCTAGAACCATAATAGAACATAAAATACACTTAAAGGTACTTACTTGGAAGCTGCAGGAGAGGGCTTGATGTGTGTGTAGTGAGATGGTAACGGCTCTGATACCAACCTGTAAGCCCGCTTTTTTTTTTTTTGCGGCGTTACGCTAACATACTTAAGGCATGTAACATCATACTGCAGCGGAATAACTTAAGCCTTACATATACATGCCCCTACTACCATCCCTAATATAATGACATGGAACTTCACATATGAACATCATGCTTAACTCATATCATAACATGCTTAACATCATACCATAAGGTTCATATCATATCATACTGACATCTTATCATAAAGTTCCATAATCACTATTCGAGCATATAGGTAGCAAAAATAAAGTTCTTAGCATAAACGGTTAACACATTCGATTTCATGGGCCAAGTCACCAACACACACATACTTCAGGCCCTCCTGCTGCTTCCTCGTTATCCCCTTGCATGATCTGCGGTATAAGGAAAGAAGACTATAAGCACACAGGCTTAGTAAGACTCTTTCCTACTCACAAAAATCATTCGTCATTCATTCATAAGCATATGGAACATAAGCATCATAAACATTTCTATCATAGCATAAAGCATAAACATAGGCATAAATCTAATTAAACATTCTTATCATAGCCTAAAGTGTAAACATAGGCATAAACATAATTAAACATTCTAAGCATGGCATCATACATGCATGAACATAACTTAATAAACTTTGCATACACATAGGCATGACATACTATACATAGCATGACATCATAACATTACATAAAGCATGGCATCATACATGGCATGAACATAACTTAATAAACTTTCCTAGCATATGGACATCATAACATACATGGCATGAACATAACTTAATAAACTTTCCTAGCATGGCATGGGACATGGCATGAATATAAACATAAGATATAAACCAACCTATATGGCATAAACATAGGCATACATTCTAACATATCATAAGAGCATCTTCTTACCATAATCATAACATGGATCATTCATTCTCATACATATCTTTTAACATGGAGCATAAGCATAACACGTCATTATCATAACATAATGCATAACATGTATGAATGCATGGGTGGAATGCATATACATAGGGATGCTTAACTTTTAAAACATACTTTGAAAATGCTTAAACATCATCATCATAACATTTGGGGTCCCCGGCTTGTACCACATACATACATCATAGCGCGCATCCCTAGTAAATCCGAGGTAGCTAGCCCCGACCTACTAGGGTAAGGACAGCATAGTCGGTAGTCCCCGAACCGAGGCGTTCTCAAGGAGCCCATCCCTGTTGCACAGCTCCGGTAGTGCCAGAACCGTGGACAGCTCCGGTAGTCCAGAACCGGGGCGTTCTTAAGGTGCCCATCCCTTGGACCCATACTTGGGTCCGGTACAAGCCCATTCATAAAGTAAAATACTTTGCATGCTTCATCATTCATAAGACATTCATAGCATACTTATCATGGCATCATTCTTATCATGAACATGATCATAACATACTTGTCGTAACATCATTCTTATCATGCATAACCATGACATATCATTCATAAACATGGCATATCATTCGTAAACATGGCATATCATTCATAACATGGCATATCATTCGTAAGCATGGCATATCATTCATAACATAGCATATCATTCATAAGCATAGCATATCATGTATAACCATGGCATATCATTCATAAACATGGCATATCATTCATAAGCATGACATATCATTCATAACATAGCATAACATTCATAAACATAAATCACATCTTACCATAGGGCCATTGGGACCCTTACTTAGAATAAATCTTAACTCTTATCCTATTAACCCTTATTGGCCGAAACTTATGAAGTCCCAAGCCATGTGAAAATTCACACAATCACCATCCATCATCCTTATATCATGGCAACACATAAACATAAGTTGAAGTCAAAGACTCAACCCTAACCCTTGGGTCCTTGGGGTTGGCCGAACCATATGAGGCCTATAGGGTGTTCCAAAAATTCCCAAAATTTATACATAACTTCTAAACATCATCAGGGAACATTACATAACATTATCATGATTTTTAACATATTTATAGACATTTAAATCATGGTGGCCGAAACCCATAAACATAGGGACCTTGGTTTTGTCCCTTTCATATTGGCAGAAACCCTAGAGTGTCCTAGGGTACTCCAACAATTCCCAAAAATTTCACTTATCTTCTAAACATCATAATGGAACATTAAATAACATTATAAAGATTTTTGGCATATTTTTAGACCTTTAAAACATGCTGGCCGAAACCCTTGAACTTAAGGTTCTGGGTTTTGCTTCTTTCATGTTGGCCAAACTCTAGGGTGTCCTAGAGTACTCCAAAAATTCCCAAAAATTTACTTAACTTCTAAACATCATAAGGAACACTAAATAACATTTTCATGATTTTAACATATTTTTAGACCTTTAAAACATGCTGGCCGAAACCCTTGAACTTAAGGTTCTGGGTTTTGCTTCTTTCTTGTTGGCCGAAACTCTAGGGTATCCTAGAGTACTCCAAAAATTCCCAAAAATTATATTTAATATCTAAACATTATAAGGGAACACTAAATAACATTTTCATGATTTTTAACATATTTTTAGACCTTTAAAACATGATGGTCGAAACCCTTGAACTTAAGGTTCTGGGTTTTGCTTCTTTCTTGTTGGCCGAAACTCTAGGGTGTCCTAGAGTACTCCAAAAATCCCCAAAAATTACACTTAACTTCTAAACATCATAAGAACATCAAATAATATTATCATGATTTTTATCATAATTATGGACCTTTAAAACATGCTGGCCGAAAGCTTTGAACATAGGAACCTTGATTTTGTTTCCCTTCAACATGGAAATCATAGGTAACTATTATACCACAGGTGAGGGAGTCTTAACTTAGATTTCTTGATTTTTCGAACCTTGAAAGAGGAGAAGGAAGAGGACTTGGTATCTCTTGACCACAACTAATCCTTGTCACCTTGTAGGAACTTGAGATCTTGAGAAATGAGACCTCTTGTGAAGTTTTCTCCAAGGCACTCCTCCATTTGGTGCTCGGCAAGATGAGGAATGAAGTGGAGAGGAAATGCACTTGATTGAGAGAATAAGTAACTCCCAAAACTCCTCTCATTATAACCCATCAAGGAGGCAAATGAAGAGCCTCTCCATGACCCTTCACCTCCTTTTACTTCTTAACCATCCTCCACTTCAATTACTCATAAGTATTCCTTGCTTGGTGAGTTGGTTAAGGCTTACATGGTTGTACAAGAGGTCCAAGGTTCAATCCTTGGCTCATGCACATTTATTTTTATTTTTATTTTTATTTCATTTATTTTATTATTTTTATAATTCCGAAAATTCCCCTAAAATCATCCATAATTATGCCAATATTCCTAAATAAAATTCTTTTATATTTATATTAATTTTACCTAATTTATATTAATTTTACCTAATTAATACCTATTTTTGGAGCTCATTTAAAGCTCATTAGCACCTAGTTTTTCTCAATTTAAATGAGAAAACATGGATTTCTAGGCCCAATTTTACATAATTATTTCTGGGCCCCTCGGAAAATTATCTAGACTTGCTCAATATTTTAAAAAAATATTAAGAGAATTTTCCGGGTCATTACAATCAACTCCTTCACAGAATTCAAGACAGCCTTTCTCCACCATTTCGCGAGTAGCCGGCGCTACCAGAAGACAGCACTCAACCTGTTCACTCTTAAGCAAAAGCCTAAGGAACCTCTCAAGGAGTACATACAGAGGTTCGATCGGGTGGCATAGGAAGTGCCTAGCTCAACATCAGAGATACTCATCAACGCCTGCACTCAAGGGCTAGCGGAAGGAGACATCATTCGGTCCTTGTTGAGGAAGCCCCCTACCAGTTTTGATGACTTGCTAGGACGCTCAGTCAAGCATGTCAACATAGAGGAAGTACAATACGCCTGGCGCAAGGATCCAGTTGGAGCTCCTCCTCCCGCAGCCCCCCGGTCGGATAGGAAGGAGCCCCCGGCCCCAACGAGGGGAAAAGACTTGCCACCCAGAAGGGATCACTGGACTGGTAGCGTCGGTTGGTGGAGACAGTAGACATCGAGCAGTCGGAGACACTGGCCAAGTACTGCAATTATCATGGCAGTTTGACTCACTCCACAAAAGAGTGTAATGCCCTGAAGAAGAAGTTCTCTGAGGAAGCGGATGCCAAACCGCGGAGAAAATGGAACAAGTCAGGGTATCCCCGCAAGTCACCACACAGAAGCCTTTCCCCTCGACGACAGCCCGCAGGGGAAAACGAAGTCCGACCACGGTCCCAATCGCGATCCAGAGGTAGGAGCCAGGGGCCTGCGCCCCGAAGATCCCTCTCCTTGGAGAGAGATCCTCAAATGGGGAAAGCTCCTATGAGGGGCCTCCATTCGGGCCATGTGGGGGTCATCTCCGGGGGACCTACCGGGGGCAACTCTAACCGAGCCCAGAAATCATACACGCGGCAGTTGGAAAACTACCCCATCGGGACAAGCCGAAGCCAGGTGGCGGGCCCAACTATCTCATTTGGGTCATCTGACCTCGAAGAAGTGAAAGCTCCGCATGAAGACGCCATATTGATCGTGGCTTGCATCGCCAATTATGAGGTGAAATGCATCTTCGTAGACACGGGGAGTTTGATGAATATTCTGTATAGAGCGGCTTGGGAGTAGATGGAGATAGACGAGGATGAATTGATCCCCGTCTCAACCCCCTTGTTTGGTTTCACGGGATATCGCGTACAACCTTTAGGGTTGATTACCTTGTCACTCTCGTTGGGCAGCGACAGGCTTGAGAGAACCCGGAGGACGCCTTTCTTAATTGTGGACCCGCCTTCCTCCTATAATGCCATCTTGGGTCGACCAGCACTCAGCACCTTCCAGGCGGTGACTCTGTATACCACCAGAAGATCAAGTTCCCGGTGGGCGATCAAGTGGTGGAGGTTTGAGGGGATCAGCTTGTTTCGCGAAGATGCTATAGTGGCGAGGTCAGGTCCGAGTCTAGCAAGAACCCACGAAGTCTGGAGGAATGTTAAGATCCCCGGTCCCTTATGTCCCGGTAAGATCTGAAATTTGCTTAGAGCAACTGTCTATGTCTTTCTGTGCGCTTGTAGCTAAACCAAGTAATAAAATGGAATGCTTCTTTCCAAAATGACAAATGTGCTCCAAAGTAATCTAAAACCCTAAAGCCCTATGGTCCAGCCGACGCCCGGGGTACTTAGGCTTGGTTCGGGACCTACCCACCCGTCTAAGAAATCTAAAACCCTAATGCCCTGCGGTCCAGCCGACGCCCGGGGTACTTAGGCTTGGTTCGGGACCTACGCGCCCGTCCAAGTAATCTAAAACCCTAATGCTCTGCAGTCCAGCCGACGCCTGGGGTACTTAGGCTCCAGCCAATGCCCGGGGTACTTAGGCTTAGTTCGGGACCTACTCGCCCGTCCAAGTAATCTAAAACCCTAATGCCCTGCGGTCTAGCCGACGCCCGGGGTACATAGGCTTGGTTCGGGACCTACGCGCCCATCCAAGTAATCTAAAACCCTAATACCCTGCGGTCCAGCCGACACCCGGGGTACTTAGGCTTGGTTTGGGACCTACTCGCCCGTCCAAGTAATCTAAAACCCTAATGCCCTGCGGTCCAGCCGACGCTCGGGTTACTTTGGCTTAGTTCTGGACTTACACGCCCGTCCAAGTAATCTAAAACCCTAATGCCCTACGGTCTAGCCGACGCCCAGGGTACTTAGGCTTGGTTCGTGACCTATGCGTCCGTCCAAGTAATGCCCCGCGGGGCAGCCTATGACCAGGGGCACATAGGCTTGGTCCTGGGGCATGCGCACCCGACCAGGTGAACCCGGGCCCTACTACTTCGCTACACGGGGAGCTTAACTGGTTCTAAAATGAAGACAACCAGACATATGCACCTTTTGATGAATCAAGAGAATAGTATAAGACAATATCCAAAGAGAATTATTTATTTAGATGAGGCAATACATGAGGACATACATCTAGGTGAGTTTCTAGGACACATCAAGTAGTCTTCGGGTGGTCTAGAATGTAGATGGACGCCTGAGGTAACACACGAGCCACTTGGGTTCTCCCGTCGAGCAGCCTGAAATGAAGATGGACGCCTGAAGTAACAAATGAGTAGCTCAGGTACTCCTTCGGGATGGTCCAGAACGAAGATGGACGCCTGAAGTAACACATGAGTAGCTCAGGTACTCCTTCGGGATGGTCCAGAATGAAGATTGATGCCTAAGGTAACACATGTGCAGGACGCCCTCGATCTTCACCGTAAACAGGCAGAAAAAAGAGGAGGGGGTATGATCTGCCACAATTCCTCCCCAGAGCGTGTAAAGACGCAAAGAAGAATTACCTTAACAGGGGGAGGAGGTATGAGCCACCACAGGTTCTCTCCGGAGCACGAGAAGGCGTAACTCCGGGCAGCCACCCGAGTACAGGTCGAGAAAAAATACCAGGGGTGGATAGCAAAATAGATGGAAATATTCTCAAGAAATACGCGGCGCCCCCGATAATGACGTACCCCACAGATACCCTCGTCTTCCCAAGAAAATGTGAAGCCGATGGTGCATGGGCTATACCGCCACCTGCCGACCAGGGGCTTGGGGGCCGGCAGGATGGGCCACCTCCCCCCACATAAGGTCCTTTCCGAACTCCATGGATAAACTGGGAGTTCCACCTCCCCTAGAATCTTCAGCGAGATCCCGGACATCATCTCCACCATGCTCCCTAGCGAAGGGGGTGACACAAAGGCCTCTACGCCTGTCTAGCCCCTCATCCAAGAATATCAAGGGTGTTTGCAAAAGGGACATGGAAGATACACAGACGGAAGTAAGCAAAAACTAGAGGAATGGAGAAAGTTGGCTCCCCCCCCCCCCCCATCCCCCTATTTATAGTGCTAGGATTCCATCCGAATAGTTAAGGCGTGTCGGAGGCCGTAACGCCAAGCGTCTTTTCGACTGACGCGCCCTTACTGCGCCTAGGAACTCATGACTCTTAATGGGTCCAATCAATGAGATTGCGAATAATACGGAGGAGACGATTCGAAAACCACCCCTACACCTCAGCAAGCATAGACTGGCAACGAAGACTTCACCGATATAAATATAGGATATAACTTCTAGTATCTGCCTCGAAGGCAGCCGTTGGTGGAACCCACACACAAAAACGAAAAGCGCATCATACAAGAACCCCACACACAGGGAATAGGGAAAAGGACAAGCAGTACTAATATAGCCGGGCTTGTCCATATCAGGTCGCTCGAGGCCTCAAGCGGAGACCCGTACACAGGTCGAAGGGTATTTACATTCTCGAGCCATCACCGGGAGGTAAGAACATTTCCTTCTTCAGCCCGCCAAGGGCTCCATGAAAGCCCTGCTGTAAACGCTCCATTACCTGGTCGGGTACAATGGCATGAAACTCCTACGAGCTCAGGAACTTCACCCTGAAGCCCCTCTCGGCTTCCCGAGAGGCAGAAGCCTCGGTAGCCTCAACGGACCGTCTTAGCCACCTTAGCTCCGTAGACATGTCATCTTGCTCAATTAGGGCTTCCCTGAGCCTCTCAGACGCTGCTCGCTCATCCGCCTGAGCTTGGATTAAGTCATCCTCCAGGACAACTTCACGGTCAGTTGCCATCAGAAGTCGTGTCTCCATTTGGCTCTGTAGCTCCTTCTCCCTGGCCTGGAGCTGGTCTCTCTCCTGCGTCACCCGAAGAAGATCCTGGGTAACTGCCACAGCCATTTTTGGACGCTAGGCGTTCCCAGTGTCGGGAACTCCCGAGGGCCTACTCGGTGTCGTGCAAAAGCTTCCTCAGCTGTTCTACTTCCTCATGGAGAGCCCTGTTGTTGCAGCCTGCTTCACCCCGGACCAATGCTCGAAACTCGCGGTCGCCTCCACCATTAGGGCTCGCTGGAGTAAGGCCTCCGCTTGCGGCTCAAAACACAGGCCCCGCCCAATCACCAGGCAATCCTCAGCTGCCTGACATCACATCGAAGGATTAGCGGCCGGACCTGAAGACAGTCAAATACTATAGTAATTCGCACCTGTAGAAGGGTCTTCCGAAGACTGGCTAGTGGCCCGGTAGAAGCCCGCACGACTACCTCGGCTGGAGGGCGGGGTACGTCACCTTGGCCTTCGATCAGCGGAGAGAGAGGGCGAATGGGAGGATGCTGGAAGGTAGGAGCCTCGGTAGGCACGCTGGGGGAATCGAAGTCCATCCCTTCAGGACTAGAAATCCCCTTCGGCAAATCCCTCTCAGTCGAAGTCTCCTTCAATTGCACCATGGAGGGGGACTGCCAAGAGGCCTCCAACGTTGCATCCAACCTATCCCTTAGTTGATCTAGTTTCATACGGAATTGAATACGCGACGCCTCCTTACCCGTCGGAGAGACAGCGGGATCGACAAAGCAGGAAGGGGATACCAGGGGGCCGCCTCAAGAATGGAAACGGGTGAAGCCGAGGCAGCCGAGGCCACCTAGGTAGGTAGAACCGTTTCCTCAGGAAACGAGGGCAGAGGAGAGGAACGGACGGGACATCGCTTTTTCCAGGATGGGACCAAGCCCTTGGGGAGCCGCTGCTTCTGCCGACCGAAGGGTAGTATAACCGTCGGGGTGACGGAGGAAGTAGAGTTTCTGTCCCCCCTATCCGGGTTGCTCGGGCTCGAGGAGGAGACACCCCCAGAAGAGGAATCCGTTACTGGTGCAGCCGGCGGGGCTAGAGACGCTTGCTTTTCGGCCGATGTAACAGTAACATCGACCCCCGCGGAGGGAGCGACCCTACGCGGTGAGACAGCGGGCCCCTCGCTAGACTCGGCGGGGACGCAAGGAGTGTTAGAAACAATCGGAGGACGATTCAGGGCCTCCTTGTTGGCCTCCTCCCACTTGATGAGTCGACTCATCACCTTAGCATACATGACTTCCTCTGTAGAAGCCAATTAGAAAAGGCATCAGTCATAACCAATGTGCATGGAAGAAAGAGACTGACATACCTAGGTTGGGGCTAATCTGCGTTACTTTAGGGCTAAGGCCCGCCCGGTACATAAGCTCTTCACTCTGTACTAGCCCCGGGCCACTGAATTCCATGCCCGAAAATACCTCTCTAGCATGATGATACGCGGGGTTGTGAAGAAAGCCCTCTAAGATGGGGGGGAGTTGGCAAATCCGCTATCCAACACAGAGGGATGAAGGGCAATGACGATAGGCGAATGAAGAAGAATTTCTCCTTCCACCCTTTGTGCGAAGAAGGAAATCCTCCCAAAAATTTATGGCCCGGACGGGCCACGAAGCTGAAAACCCCTCTCGACCCTATCGGGAGGAAGAAGGAATGGAAAAGATGGGGAGTCAAAGGGAGACTGAAAAGCTTGAAGATAATATATGCCCCCCCCATCTGAGCGAAGGCATTAGGATCCATCTGATGCAACTGAATGTTAAAGTAAGAAGCTATGTTTGTGAAGAAGGGGGGATAGGGAAATGAAGCCCTAGCTCCATCTGTCCTTAGAAGAAGGTCAGTATGCCTGCTGGAGGCTCCATGAGTTTCTGGTCCACGTTAGGGATGACCATCACCATCTCGGTCGGGACCCCATACGCCTCGCTGGCTGCTTGCAGGGCCTCTGGCCTCACTCTCGAAGAGGTGGATTCGTACCATTCTGCTCGATAGCTCTACATTACCCCTAGACAGAAAGGGAGAAAATGATGAAGTACTCACACGTAGAAGAAGCTCTACAGGATAGAATGCCGGAGTGCACCTAGTCGTCGAACAAGAAATATGGGCCGGTGTCCGTCTTCTCCCCCCTTTTTTCTTTATATCTCGGCCGACATCCACTTGGGGTACAATGGGGAGAAGACGCGTAGAAAGCCAGGAACCGCTTCGCCCAGATAGTCGATCGTCGCAAGCTAGCTGTACCCACACACGACCAAGGGGACTGGGGAGGATAGTCGTTATAACACGTGGCATTACCGCACTCATGTGAAGCATCCGGCTACCTTCCAGAAAGGAAATCATGCGCCACTAATCCCGAAGAAAGAGGCATCCTTATAAACCTTCAGGAAGCGAAAAAACCTTTCAGGGGAAAGCACTATAAGGGAGATTCCTGGAAACTCTGGATGTAAGAAATACGATCCAGAAAGTTTTCTCTGCTCAAAGCAAAAAACTTAGGCGAATGTAGCTTCTTCATCCTGACATTAGTCCGATCAGTCAGCTACACTTCCTTCGATCAGACTTGAAGGGAAGGACTTGTGATGGGGCTGGATAACCCGTGCCCGACACGGGAGTTGAAAAAGCCAGGGACATGACTTAACCTCTCCCCTCGGGCCCCGCCCCCCCCCCCCCCCCCCCCCCCCGTTTGGGGGTGTGCTCGGGAAGGTAGGGCCCCGAGAGTACTTCGGAAGATACTGCACCCAAAGACCCCTGAGCTCATCTCGGGAGGCGGAGTCCTCACAGCAGGCGACCTCGGGAGCCCTAAGTGCCTCAAAGAGAAGGATAATGACATAGACTGTTTCAAAGGATACCGCTTTACCCCCGAAAGTAGGGGGTACGGCCCAGATATCGGCAATGTGACGTCGCTAAAAGGGGCACAATCAATCAGCCGACACCAGTATAAAAGGTAGTTCAACCCCTCCGGTAAGGGGGACGATCTCTTATCTCTACACATTGTCATTCTTTCTCGCTATTCAGACACCCTACTAACATGAACATCAGAGTGGACTCCGCCAGACCCCTGCCGGCGTGTCCCCTAACGCTTGTGTTACTTTCGCAGGATCCTCGAGTTCCTTAGCGACGTAGTAATCTCCCCAAAGACTGATCCTCAGTGACTGGCCATCGCCGACAACTCCTTCCGGAACAAAGGCTATAGTTAACAAAATTTACAAGAAGTCAAACAAATCAGAATTATTAGAAAAACTTGAAAATTTAGATAAAGAAGAAATAGTAGATGAGTCAGAAATTTTTGAAATCATGAAAATGATGAAATTAAACCCACAACTTTTAATTAACCCAGAAATTTTGAAACCTAAATCAAGTTAAATCTTAAAAACTTTAATTAAATTTTTATTAATTTTTAACCTTAATTTAATCCAGTATTTAACATTAAATTCAATTAATTAGCCTAATTAAATTAATTCTTAATTTAATTAATTCAACTTTAACTTCAATTAAATTCTTAATTAATTCAACTTTAACTTCAATTAAATTCTTAATTAATTTAACTCCAGCTAAATCTTAATTAATTTAACTTTGATTAACTCTTAATTAATTCAATGTCAATTAATTCTTAATTAATTTAATTACAATTAACTTAAATCCAATTAATTCTTAAATAACATAAACTCAAATTGAATAAAATCTTACCCAAACTACAACAATTAAGTTAATAAAATCAAATATGTCAAAGTGGGTTGGCATGTTCGCGGGTTCACACGACATGTATCAAATCGAGAATTTGATACATTATTAGAAACTTAAGTAAAATGATTTGAATTGTTTGACTCATGCATAACTGCCATGTCATGCATCTGCTATTTGTTAAAATATATGTCGTGTCATTCATATTTAAATTTAAGCATGATTTAGAACGGTTATAGGAAAAAGATTAATTAAAACTTGAACAACCTAGTATTAGGTGGAGGTGAGATGATAGTACGTTAGGGAAGCCTTTCTAATAAGGTCAAGTAAGGTAAGGCGTACCCTACTTGGTCTGTTTAGTCTGGTGGAACTAGCCGAAGCTACCGATCTAAGACCTAAGCTAGTTAAATTAAAAATTTTCAAGCAGTTTGAAAATGAATTTTCGATAAAAGGCTTTGTCAAGGAAAGGGTTGTTGCTCCAATAAGGCTACGTCCAAAGAAGACCTCTGTGCCTCGCCAAGACCTGGAAGCCAATAATCGAAACTCAAATTCAATTTACTATTTGATAAATTTGAATCTAACACAAGTTTTGATTAAATCTTAGATTTAACAATAAATTAAGAAAAATTACTCAAGCATCTCATAATACACCCATAAGGTAACCATGCTTGCTTGTACTGAGACATCTAGAATGGGTGAGATGTTAAGGACTAATAAATTGACAAATATTTTTCAAAATTGTTTTCTAAAATTCTTAGAATATTTTTCTAAAAATCTATTTTCAAAATAGTGCTTTAACATATAATGTTTTTATGGATTTAATGCTTGTCTGATTGTCTATATATGATAGATTTTCAAAATTATATCTTTTCGAGAAAGTGTTTGACCTACACAATTAGACACAAGCCTCTTAGGTCAACACTAAAGTCCCTTAAGTCACTTAGATAGAGTCAAATGGTGTTGGATACAGGGGAGTGTCTTATTCTTTTAAAACATTTTTTTCGAAAATTATGCTTGAAAAATTATTATCACTTAGGTTTTTTGAAAAAGGTTTATGCGTTAAAATTATCATCATTCTAAATTGTATTTTCGAAAGTTGTTTCCTTGAGAATTACCACACTCAAAAGACCGTTCACTCTTTTGATTCTGATAATCCCTAAAGACATAAAGGAGATCTTCTTCATGATCTATAAAGACTCCTAGGATGTGTCAAATTTAGGGGGAGTCTAAGTCAAAAGAAAACTGTCTGACAAGTATTTTTCTAAATTTTTTTCCTGACAATTATTTTTGAAATTATTAAATAATTCTTTTGATCTGAACCAAACCCTAAAGACTCAGAGGAAGAGTACTTATGGTCAACAAGCTTCGTAGGACTGGGTCATGTGTAGGGGGAGGTCAAATTAAAAGAGTTATTGAACTTTTCAAAATAATATGTTTTCATGCACGATATTTTCAAAATCCTGTTGAAAACATAAATAATTTGCCTTTCAAAATACTATTAGTTTGTTTTTCAAAAAAAATTGTGGCATATAAAATTTTTTTTGAAATACTTTTTGCAATAATATTTACTTGAGTTTAGAGAATTTCCGGGACACTTAGGGAAATGCCCTTGTAGTTAACAAGTTTCCTAGGATTGGGTCAGACTGGAAAAGAAACCATGTCAAGTAAAATATTATGGTTTAAAAATAATATTTTTTTAAGTACTTTCAATAATTAAGTCAAGTAATAGGTTTAAAAGGACTTATATTTTTCAAAAAGCTCAATACACTTTTCAAAAATACTTGTATTTTTCAAAAATGCTAATATTTTTCTAAAAATGCACCATACTTTCCAAAAATATAAATTTTTGTGCAAGACATAGTTATTCTAAGAGCAAATTCCTTTTAAAAGTACAAATGCACTGTGTTTCTCTAAGTGAAATTTTTCCTCTAAAATGCATAGTTTTTTTAAACATATTTTATAAGTGCAAGTTTTTGTTGAAAAACTTTCCAATTCTTCTAAGGCAATATTTTTTCTTAGTGGACAATTTTCAAAGTTCAAAATATTTTTCCAAATTGCACAATACTTTTCAAAACTGGAGTTTTTTGGTGCAATTTAAGTACCTAGTTCTTTTAACTAGTGATTTGCTATTGTTTAAAAGATTTATACTAAGTACTTTCAAAAGAAACAATGTTTTCATTTTTGGTGCAAGTGTTTTGGTGATTTTTGATGTATGACAAAGGGGAAGAGTGCGCTTAAGTTAGAAATTTTTCTCTTACCAAAGGATCAAATGAAATCAAAATGATTTTTTTCAAAAAGGGGGAGAGTGAGCTGAAGTTAGAAATTTTTTTCCCCCAAAGGATCAAAATATATTTTCAAAACTTAGATCATTTTTTTCTAAGGTTTATAACTTAGCCCCTTCAGCCAATCTAACTTAAGATATTGTCAAATATCAAAAAGGGGGAGATTGTTGGTGCAAGATACATCAGTGATGTCCTCCTCTAAGTGTTTCAATGTTTGACAATATGCTTAAGTCAGTAATACATTGAACAAGGGAAGGGTAGTCAAGAAAACTAGACCAAAGTGAACCAAAGTCCTAGTTAACCTAGGCACTAAGTCCTGATCATGGAATGGGCACTAAGTCTTGGCCGAGGGCTGGGCACCTAAGACCTGACCAAGGGTTGGGCACTTAGTCTTGGCCGAGGGCTGGGCACCTAAGACCTAACTGAGGGTTGGACACTAAGTCCTGGTGAGAGAAGCTGGGCACTAAGACCTGGTGAGTGAAGCTGGGCACTAAGACATGGTGAGTGAAGCTGGGCAAAAGTCCTGGACCTAGGGTTTGGGCATGAAGTCTTGGTTCGAGAGATTGAGCAACTTAGCTGAGCGATGACTAAGGACAGAAGTAGAGATGGGTCGAGGTTTGGACGTCTCGAGATCCGAGAGTCTCAATGGCTAAGCAAATGTCCAACCGGATGAGCCGGGTGGCAACCGTCTCCTAAGAGGAGTAGGTGAAAGGCGTGTTCCCGGGGATGGGAACTTAGGCGTCGGTTCGACCTAGGGTTTCGCGGAAATCCGAAGTTAGAACCATTTCGTTAAGGCTAAGATTATACATGTGTTTGCCTTGTATTTATGTGTCTTGCAAGTACCTAAAATGGAAGACAAAGCAGACAAACAAACACACAACAAGGCTGGAAATAAGGCTGTTAGGCGCCCCCATCAACCAGGGCACCTCAATGAAACAAGGCACCTCATTGAACCTGGTGCCTCATTCATTCAAGCGCCCTATATGTCTAGGGTGACCTGGTTGAAAGCCTTATCGACTGATGCGAGTTCGGAGCGGAGATGAGGTTTGACCAGGCTCTATGAGGTGCCTCATTGATCATAGGCGCCCTATACCAAGCCTATAAAAGGGGCTTCGACCATTCAAAAATCATTCTGAGCCTTCCAAGTGACGACAAAGCTCTAACGACGAAGCTCTGCGACCAAGGAAGCTCCGGGAGGAAGTGTGCAACACTTCGGAGTTCCAGATCGGCTGAGTCTTCAACTCTTCTTGTTTGGTTTGAATTTACAATTATGCATTATTTTTATATGTCTTTTTTATTGTAAAAGCCTTCAGAAAGTCCAGAAAGGAGACCATTAGTGGAGGGCATTCCCGTGCTTAGGCCTTGGATGTACTGACCCTGGGGGGTTGAGAACCAAGTAAAAATCTCGTGTGCATTTTGTGTCGTCTTTTATTATTCCGTTTTATTTTCCTCTGTACCACTAACTCTGAGTCTAGAACGAAGCAAGAAGTTTACGAAGTTCCCGAAAAGTTTTACAGTCAATATTCACCCCCCCCCCCCCCCCCGCCCCTCTATCGACGGCACCGGTCCCCACACATCACAGCATCCCAATGTTCCTTGCATGGAGAGTTGGAAAACTGACTTACTATACTTAATGCAAATGAGATGTCTAGACGAGTAACAGTAAGATAGCTTAGTTTCCTTACTAGTTACCTGTATCGTTCAGGATTTGGAAGAGGCTCCCCTAATTTGGCAGGAGCTTAACATTAGGATCCATGGGGTTGTCAATTGTCATTGAGTTTAACATTCTTGATTCTTCCAAAATATCGATTGCATACTTTCTTTGGGATATGATAATCCCATCATTGGACTGTGCTACTTCTATCCTAAGAAATATTTGAGTTTACCTAGATCCTTTGTCTGAAAATGTTTGAAAAGATGTTTCACCTATAAAATCCCAAGATGATCACTACCTGTGATGACAATATCATCAACATAAACTACTAAGTAGATGCAACCAGTAGATAAGTGGCAATAAATGACAGAATGATTGGCCTCACTCTAAGTCATGCCAAACTATTGAATTACAATACTAAATCTACCAAACCATGCTCTGGGTGACTGCTTGAGGCTATATAAAGATTTCCGCAGGCGACATACAAGACCAGAAGACTCTCCCTGAGCAACAAAATATGAAGGTTGTTCCATGTAGACTTCCTCGAGTAGGTCACCATGTACAAAAGCATTTTTGATGTATAATTGATAAAGTGGCCAATGTTGAATCGCAACAATGGACAGGAATTGGCACACAGAGGACATCTTGGCAATAGGAGAAAAAGTGACCCCATAATCCAATCCGAAGATCAGAGTATAGCCCTTAGCCACGAGTTGGGCTTTAGGCCGGTCAACTTTTCCGTTTGGACCAACTTTCACCGTATATACCCATCGACAACCAACAACTGATTTCCCTAGTGCTAGAAGAACGAGGTACCAAATCTCACTGCTTTGTAAGACACATTTCATTGAGCATAGCCTGTTTCCTTTCTGGATGGGCAAAGGCCATACCTGCAGACTTTAAAAGAGAAACAAACGACAAAGAGGAAAGACAAGAATAATAGGAAGGAGAAAGACAATGATAACTCAAAGAAACATAATGAGGAGAAGCATTACAAGTGGAATGCATACCTTTTTGATGTGCAATAGGAATATCAGACTCATGAGATGGAACAGGAGGAAGAGGCGAATGGCTTGGCTCCATAGATGTGTCCATGGCAGTGTCAGCGTTGGGCGACGACAAAGTAGGACGAGGATGACACTAATAAACCCTCAGTGGAGGAGGAGATGGGGTGATAGAGAGTCCTCTGGAGGGTAAAGATAGTCACTGGCATAAGCGTAGAAGGAGAAAACTTGGACAGAGATGCATTAGACCAAAAAAAAAGGAACTGAATCAAAGAACGTGACATCAGCAGATATGAAGTACCGATGGAAAGTAGGGGAATAATACTTGTAGCCTTTTTGAGACCGTGGGCACCCAAGGAAGACACATTTATGAGACTGGAGAGAGAGTTTGTCAATGTCAGGATCAAGAGCACAAGCAAAACATATAGAACCAAATACCCTAGGTGGTAAAGGATGAAGAGACTGATGAGGATAAAGTACATGATGAGGTATTTTACATTGTAGAGTGGAGGAAGGCATGCGATTGATTAGATAACACGCAGTAAGTACGACGTCACCCAAAATCGATGAGGAACATGAGAGTGGAAAAGAAGAGTCCGGGTGGTCTCGAGAAGATGACGATTCTTACATTTTGCAACTCCATTCTATTGGGGATATGAGGACAAGACATCCTATGCAACACAGCATGAGACACCAAGAAGGCTTGAAACGGAGTAGATAGATACTCACGCGCATTATCACTTTGCAATGTTTGAAGAGAAATATCAAATTGAGTTTTGATTTCATGAAAAACAGATGGAAAAATAAAAAATAATTCTGAATGATCCTCCATAAGATATACCAAGTACAATGGAAAAAATTGTCTATAAAAGTAACAAAATATCGAGACCCCAATGTAAAAGAAATACGACTCGTATCCTAGATATCAGAATGAACCAAAGTGAAAGGGGGCATAGCCCAACTTACTATGCCAGGAGAAAAAGAACTACGAGTATGCTTTCCTAATTAACATGACTCACAAACCAAAGACTCTAAGTGAGAAAGACTAGGATGTAATTGTTTCAACTTATCAAGACCTGGCTGTCCTAACTAAGCATGAATAAGAAAAGTAGATGCTACTGCTAAACCAACAAGAGAGGGTCGGTGAAGCCGATATAAGCCATGAGACTCACATCCGAAACCAATCATCCTCCCCATACTTTGGTCTTGTAAGGAAATAGATGTTTTAGTAAAAGAGATGGCACAATCAAAAGACTGAATAAGTTGACTTATTGATAACAAATTAAAGATGGCTCCGGGAATATAAAGATCATCATGAATAGGGAGAGACAGAAAAGGATGAACAATACCAATACCCTAAGACTGAGTTTGAGAACCATTTGCCATGGTGACAAAGGGTAAATAATCGGAAGTAGTGAATGAAGAAAAAAGATATTTATTACCAGTGATATGATCGGTGGCCCCAAAATCAAGAACCTAGGGATCCAAAGATTGAGATATGTCAGCAAAGGAATTACCAGTGTATGCAACGACAATAGTGGAATCAGAAGTCTATTGATCCTCATACAATTTTAGAAAGTCGTCATAGGAATGCGGTGGAGTCGAATCCGGTGGCAACTGTGAAGTGAAAGCTGAAGAAGCAACAGAACTTTGGACGATCTGAGCAGCACAAGGGGGTCGACTATGTAGACTTCAACATTTATCAATCGTGTGTTTTGATCGGTGGCAATGATCACACCAAGGACGTCCTTTGTCAACCTTACGAGGTGGAGGTCTAGTGTTGCATTGAGAGGCCAAAGCTAATGACTCAACAGGAATGAAAGGAGGTAACGTCAAGACTTTGGCAGGGAAATGAAGGAGAGTTAGCCATTGTCCATGATAGTTTCTGTGGGATTGCCCAGAATCTGATCACGAACATTAGAATAATCTGTGGGCATACCATATAAAGCTAGAGACATAAAATATTTCTTCTGATTTTCAAGCTCTGTAACAGGAGTGGTCGCAGGTGGAAGCAGTTCATTGAAGTCACAAAGAAGGCTAGAGACCGAACGTAGATAAGTTGACATAGAATTCTTAATCTGATGGGCATTAAGGATGATCATGAGATCTTCACAAACTTGATAGAATCGTCGAGTGGTGTTTGTAAAGAGTTGTTGAGTTTGTGTCTAAACAACTTTATAGGTTTTGTGAGTGTGGAAGACATCCCTAAGAGATGGATGGATTGTAGCTCGGATAATACAACACAATTGAGTGTCAACGTTTTTCCACAGAGGACGATCGATGACTTGAGCATCCTCTTCGGTTTGAGTGAGATGTGTCTCATAACTCTGTCCAATAAGTGAAAGCTCAATGTGAGAGGCCTAAGAGAAGTAGTTGTTACCATCCAACTGCTCGAAAGAGAGCGGTGCAATGATGTTGGTAAAGATTGAGATATCCGGCTTTGGAGTGCCAGAGGTAGCCATTGATCAATTTTGAGTTCTCAGGAATAGGCGTCGAACTACACACGCAATGGAGGAGCCTTTGGCATTCGACGGAGGAAAGCACACTGTGGAGAACAACACATGGCATGTAACGGCATGCAGGAAGAAGCCTTTAGCACACCTAAAGATGGAGGTCACGAGTCAAGGAAGGGTTGCCTTGCGCGAGCAAGTCGTAGGGAGCAACATGATCGGGTGCAATGAGAACGCGATCACATGTGGAGAGTGACGCGTTGCCATAGCTCACGACACATGCAGGAGAAGAACAGCAGCTTCGGCTTATCTGGAAACAACAACTTTGGCTTCTCTGCAGAACAGCAACATCGCGAGGAGGAACGGTAATGTTGCGTGGAGAGAGGGGAAAAGAGAAGTCACGAGAGGGGAAAAAAATGGATCAACCATGATTTAAGACAAAAAAGAAATTTAGGATAAAGGAAAAAAAACTTAAATTTTTTTCTTTGATATCATGTTAAAGAATTTCTTTTTTATCAAATATTACAAGATATAAGCCCTATTTATATACAAAGTTAGGATCTATTCTAAGAAATAATCAAAACTCTATTCTAGGAAATTAATCATGATTCTATTCTAAGGACTAATTTATATTTTAGATAAAATACAAATTAGGATACATCAAATTATTCCTAGTTATATTTATAATATTTTAACAATAATATTTGGTGTATTGGTCATTATTATAGTTCGGAGGCACTAGCTACCTAGCATATATGCCATTATACTAATACTCGGAGGTTGTTAGAGTAATAATACTTGATGTATTAACCGTTATTATAGCCGGAGGCACCATCTACAAAGTCTTTAAGTTGTTATAGTTGTGTACCAAAAGCTTTAATTTAATATCTGATGCATTGGTCGTTATTGACTTGGAGACACTAGCTACATAGCCTTTAGGCCGTTATATTGATGTTCGGGGGTTGTCACAAGAGTCGCTCAGAGGCTGTCATAATTGACTCGGAGATTGTTAGTAGATACTGTAGCGTATAATGTTGTTATAGTGCCAAGGGGTTATTGTAAGATACTTTTGCAATAGGTTGATGTAGTTTCCCGAGAGACTGTTAGTTTATCTCCAACTTGTTAATGATGATAACCTATAACACATTTTGAAATAATGTTAAATAGAATAATTGAAAATGTGAGACAGTTGATATCAACATTTTGATGTTAATCCCATAAAAATTTTGTTCTACCTTTCGAAGCACCATAATACCAATAGAACGTCAGAATGTTATAAACAAAAGAGGTCCATTCTTGTCCCGATTAGGAATAGAACTCGATCCCTATGAGTTAGGAATAATAAAAGAGAATAGTTACAAAATGAAGGCTACTCACAAGAGAGGACTTTTCTGCTAGATGATAATCAAATTGGACTTAATTTAGTAATCTTGGGATAGCATCTCCATAAATACATAACTTGTCCTTGGGGATATCCTACAGTGGTAGGATGACTAATCGCTATCTCGGATATTCACGGTTCGATCCTTAGTTCCGGCGTATTTTACATGAATTTTTTCTTCAAATGGGACGCGAACCCTGGGACACTGGACTTCTAGACCGTCCGCCATGAGCACTTCCTGATTTATTCTGATGATTGATGGGAAATTTTGATGGGACCAAATCGATCATCCTAGATTGGTCTGTTATATTATCCAACATTTTGCATAAATACATAACCTGTAACATTCTGAAAATGGCTTTTTACCAAAGGGCGTACCCAACAATCAGTAATTACCAAAAGAAGTACAATGCTTTCTTTTTTACCAAAGGGTGCATCCTATATAGTGAACTTCCTATTATACCCATCCCGCCAAGTTATGGCTTTCTCGATTCACATTTCGAGACTTCCGAGCCACTTTATCAGTATAATATTAATTTGTGGGTCGGATGGACATGGAGTCGATTTTTTTCAGCCTATATATATAGTTATACCTTGCACAAGTCGATTCATCACGAAGGTACATATATATTTCTACCATGCACAATTCGATTCATCACCAAGGCACCTGAGGAAGATAGGCGTTGAAGGAGAAAAAGCAAGCAACAGTTTGGTAACAAATAGAAATTGTAATGTACATATGATTGTCATCTTTGATATGGTATCAGACCTAGTTTTATACATGATAAACTCTTTTTAGTATTTATTATGTTTGGAGAAGGACTCTAAGGGTGTCATGCATTACATAATTAGGGTTCTCTAAAATTTTTTAATCTAAGGATAAATTAATGCTTGAATTCGACCTAGAGGGTGATATCTTACCATATCAGGCCCTAGGAGGGATTGAAATCAAATGATAGGAGGACCTAAAATAAAAGAACTTCATGCCCTAGGAGGTCCTGAATAAAACAATTTCAGGCCCTACGAGGGTCTGAAATTAAAGGATTTCAGGCCCTGGGAGTGCATGAAATCAAAAGATTCAGGCCATAGGAGGGCCTGAAATCGTTTGAATTCAAGCCCTGGGAGGGCCTGAAATCTACCTGAAATCATAAGATTTCAGGCCCTAGGAGGACCTGAAATAATAAGATTTCAGGCCCTGGCAGGGCTTGAAATCTTATGAATTCAGACCCTCCCATAGCCTGAAATCTTTTGATTTCAGGCCCTCCCAGGATGGGAAATCTTTTGATTTCAGGCCCTAGCAGGGCCTGAAATCTTAATATTTCAGGCCCTCCCAGGGCCTGAAATCAAAATATTTCAGGTCATTGATTATGATTTTCAAAGTTTGCTAAATATAATTGTAATTTATTTTTCAGGAATGATAATGTTGTTGACGAAATTCTCTCTGAGATATGGAATACTCTTGATGATAATGTTGTCATGGGGAATGGAGCAAAAATAGCCAGTAATAATATTCCATTATCTTCCCAATATGGTGATAATAGAATTACAAGGAATTTGGCATTTAATCTAAATGAAGAAGCAACTAATCTAGAAGATGAGGGTCTGAATTCTTCTACAAGAGTTGTTGAATTCTTTGAGCCAACCTAGAGTGGGGAGGAAGAAATTAAAATCCGAAATGCAGATGAATTACAACCCAGTACAAGTGTACTAGAATTCCAAGCTGATGATATGCAGATTGAGCAATATGAATTCCCCCCAGATCAGTACAGTGACTTAGAGAGGAGTTTCTATTAGCTGAAGATTCTTATATTTTGAATTCTAGATTGCTTGCTGGGCCAATTGGGGAGGTAGTGGCAAGAGATGAGCATGAATTTTTTGTGGGGCAGATATTTCCATCTAGAGAAGAATTCAAGAATGCACTTGTCAAACATGCCATGGTTAAGCATATGAGATATAACCCAGTTGACACCAGAAAAAATAGAGTTAAAGCAGTGTACTTCAACCAACCATGTACATGGAGAGTAGTAGCAAGGGGGGAAGTAGAGTTTACTGTTACAAAATATGTAAAGGAACACCAATGTGGAACTGTTAGGGAAAGTGTTGATCATCATGCATGCTCTTCATCATTTGTTGCTTCTTTTGTTGAAGAGCAATTTCTTTATAATGAACAATACAAACCAAGTATGATTATATCATATATTAAAGCTAGAATTGGAGTGACCATATCATACAGAAAAGCATACATAGCTAGGGAGAAAGCATTGAAAAAGGTTGTCGGAGATTATGATGAGGCATATAGAGATCTTCCACAATATTGCGCGAGTTAAGAGCTAGAGATTCTGAAACTTATGTGGCACTATGTAGGAATGGTAACAATCAGTTCTAGCGGTGTTTTTGGGGTTTTGGTGCTTGCCGAAGGGTGTTCAGGTCTTATTTGCGTAGACTTATCGGAATTGATGCCACACACCTAAGAGGGAAGTATCCGGGTGTATTGTTGATTGCTACGGCGATTGATGGTAATGACAATGTTCTCCCAGTTACCTTTGCAATAGCTGAAGTTGAATGTGGGTCTGCATGGGAGTGGTTTTTGGAGCATACAAAGAGGTACTTTACTGTCGATGATCACTCAATCACCATAGTATGAGATAGATATCGGGGCATTATATCAGCAGTTAGAAAAGTCTACACAAATGCACATCATGCTTTTTGTTGCCACCACATGTCTTGTGATATGGTAATTGATACTGGAAGTAGGGCTGCTTTAGGTTTGTTTTGGGCAGCAGCACCAGCCAACACAACACTCAAATATGATATGATAATGAAAACAATGCTTGAAAAACATCCAGATGCTCATAAGTGGCTTCAGAACATTGACCCTAAAAGGTGGGCAAATGCACACTTTACTGGGAGAAGGTATAGAATGCTTACCATGAATTGTGTGGAGAGCTTAAATACTTTGTTCAAGTCCACACGTGAGCTTCCCATAAATAGGTTAATTGAAACTACCAGAAGAAAAGTAGCTCAATGGTTCTTTAACCGTAGAGAGGAAGTCTCCAAATGGCATGATGCTTTAACACCTCATGCTACAAAAGAAATGGATTCAAGGAGAGAAAAGCTAGAACTTATAAGTTTCACCCTTACTCTCAATCAGAAATGGAAGTAGAAATATGGCGCACTTCATACATTATTGATTTGGAAAAAAAATTTGTCATTGTGGGGAGTTTTAAATTTCAGGACTCCCTTGCTCACATGCTATTGCTGTAATCATTCACAAGAACATGGATACACTGCCATATTGTGAGCATTATTTTTATTCAGAAACTTGGAAGTGGGTTTACATGGATCTATTTTCCCTTGTAGAAGCAAGCAGTTTTGGCCTATGGGCGTAAACTACATTACAGTTCTCAGTCCCCGTAGCCTTGTGCAGCCTGGTAGACGAAAGAAGGCATAGATTGAGTCTAGACACAATGGCAAGGTCAAACTAAAATGTAGCCGATGCAAACAACTTGGCCATAATAGAAGGACATGTAGAATGCCGCCAGTACCAAGGTCTTGAGTTAATTGGTATATATATTGCAGGAATATTCTGATTGAAGTGTATAATTTGAAAGGAGGAGAAATGTATGTATATATTTTGTATATTGTACAGCAATAGTATTGTCAAAATACTAGTTGTTGTTAATGTTGTGACTTGAAGAAGTATTTCAATATTATGATACATATCAATGCCTTGTGTAATTTAATGTAAGCAGAAAAGATCAGCCCTCTGATTTCTAAACCCATAAGATTGTTATTTCAGGTCTTCAAGTCCTGAAGTCCTCTATTTTCTAAATATCTGTGATTTGAGCCCCTCTGATTTTGATTTGTTGATTCATTGTTCTGTGCCAACTGATACTGTATCAACACGTAATTGATACTCATTACGACTACGTTTGGAAACCAAAAATATCATCTAGTAGCTAAACTCTAACTACTGATAATGAGTTTTGAACAATTCAAATATCCTAGGTCCATCAAAAAAGTCTCCTTGTGTGCCAAATTCTAAAAATATGAGCTCATGATGTGCATGGAATCCAATTGTGGTATGCAATGCCTTGTATTTAGGTACTCTCAAGTTGCAACCTTCTGGTTTCATTATTAAAATATTGTCAGAACATCTACAATTATATAAAAGATTGTCATATAAGTATTTAATCATACTTGTAAGCAGGTTTTATTAAATTTTTTGCAATCTAATTTTAGACCCACGTTGGGCCTGAACCAGAGGCTTTCAGGCCCAACGTTTTCAGGCCCAACGTGGGCCTGAAATGAGATTAATTCAGGCCCACGCTGGGCCAGAAATGAGATTATTTCAGGCCCACGCTGAGCCTAAAATGAGATTATTTCAGGCCTAGCGTGGGCCTGAATAAGTTTGTTTCAGGCCCTGAGTGGGCCTGAATTCTAATGATTACAGCAAAAGTAAGGTTCAATATTACTGATGGTATCGACAACAATTACATATTATAGCTTATATATTACACAAAAACAAGGATCGAAAGCAATGTTTCATTAATTTCAAAAGGATTACATACATTGTACAAATATACAATGTTTGTCATGACACTTACATATGCATTGTATGAACAAAACCAATATTTACAGATTTAGCTTCCAGAACTTGTCTCTCATTATTTTATACCCCACCTAAAACCGATAAGCTTTCATTTGTTTTTGGCCAAACTCTGTAGATCTTTGAATGACCAGACTTTCAACATACCGCATAATGAAAAAAGCACAATCTAACCTGAAAAAACCAATATTGTCATTGTTGTCATATTATAAATCCAGCCATGAAATCAATTTTTATGTTTAACCAAAAAAACATCATCTTACGATCTGCTTTGGGTGGGTCCTTCTACTACAATTTTATTAAAGTCTGTCCCCGATATGGAAGGCAATCCTTTATTCCATATCTTGTAATATGACCAGTTCAAATTTTTGAAAAACACCACCTACACAGATAATAGATTAGTAACAATTATATTGCATTGAAACTTTTTGTAGAGGTATATATATGAAATAGAAAACTTACAGTTTTTTCAAATTTGGTAGTGTACCCTTTTGTGGCACCGAGAGAATTATAATGATGGATACTACCTTCATCGAGGTCAATAATCATTAGATGTCAATGATCATCTGCATTATTTAGAGGACAGATGATATATCTAATTGACTTATCTGTATCAGTAGCAACTGTTTGTTCAAATATTGTAGCGTGAATCACCTCAAACAGTTCCTATGTTTATTAAAAAGGAAGTGTTAGTCCACTAAATCGTAGAAAAAAATAACAAAACAACTTGCTAATGATTTACATCTAACCCCACCCCACAGAATATAGAGGGGTGGTATGGTGAGTTACAGGATTTTGCTTCATTTACAAGAATTGTCCAGTATGTATTTATGCAATCCCCGGTGGTGTAGTCATTCCAATCAAATATTGTCAAAAATGATTGCATATCTATGAAAAGGTCCCATTGGACCATATTGGATTATTCTGATACATACATGAACATAATATAAGCAACTTAATAAGAAGGTGAACGAATAAATTTTATTAATGAATGAGAATAATCATAATTGTTTTACAAATTTATGCAATCACAATAACAACTAACTCACTTTAATTTACTAAGCTTTAATAAGGTTTCAGCAATCTCTGCATCTTTATTCTTCTTAAAACATGCCCTGGCATTCTTCAAGATTTTGCTTTTCACCTTTTGAATTTCTTTTGCTTTAGCTGCTTGTTGTTCAGATATGTTTGTTTGGGTTGAGGTCGCAGATGTTGTTGTTTGCGTTGTAGTTTGTGACATTGATGGGGCAGGAGCCTCGTCATCTTGATCTTGATCTTGATCTTCATCCTCATTCTCATCCTCTTCCTCATCCTGAACAACTTCTTTGCCCTTGCCTTTGGCCTCGTAGGGTGGTCTGACCTGAGTTATTTTCCTTTTTTTGGGAAGTGGCTCAGCTTCATCTGACCCTTTGCTTTCCAATTGTTTATGCAGCTTCATGATTCTCTGGTTAGCCTGAAGTATGATCGTATCTCTTACAGCTGCCATTTTTTGTAGCGATCATCTTGTTCTTTAAGCTAGGAATCTTTGTCACCAATTATTGTATCCTTTTCAGCAATGATTTCATCTTTTTGTTTAAGCTAGGACTCCTTCTCCGCAATTATTGTTTCCTTCTTAGCAATAATTTGATCCTTGTCACTGATGGTTGTTGCCCTGTCAATTTTAACATCCTCCAAACTTTTAAGTGCTATAGTTAATTGTTGTTGTAAGGTATCAATTTGTTCTTGCTTTTCTATACATAGATTGTAGGCTTCCATTTCTAAGGCCTGTAGCCTTCCTTCTGCTGCCTGGCTTCCTTCTGCTGCCTGCTGTAATACCTCACAGTGTACCTCAATTGGTTGAGTTGGAGGAGAGTAGTGAGGTACCAAATCAAGCTCTGACTCAGCCGGAATTAAATCAACAATAATTAAATTTGTGGTCACACAGTCTATCATCCTCTTGATACTCTCAACATGGGCTTTAGGCCAAGTCCAGCGAAGTTTTCTTGGCAATCTATGAGGATGTTCTGGAGCAGCAATACTAATATGTTCACTCACACATACCTGTAACATGATTATATTCTATAATTAATATCCATCATAACATATATGAGTAGGTATATGTACTCTAACTTATAGCCAAAATATTTGGAAATCCCTTGAGCAACGGAGCCTTGCTCGTTTGGCTTAAATCACCTACATTTGTTCTATGCCTCAGTGTAACCTCCTTTCTAATCAAATCCAACTGAGGAGCCATGAAATTGTAGACAGCATTGCACCAATTATAGGTTGGTAGGTTGTCAAAATCATCTACGCAATCAATTAGTGACAGGGCAGGAATGGCAAGTATGTTGCTAATACCACAATATAGAACTGTAGAAAAAAAATAGAGTATATACAACTGACAGTAGAGCTTGTCATTGGATGTAGACTTCACTATCAATTTCTCCAAATGCTTGGCAGAACAACTTGACTCTTCAAAATACTGCTTGTACAGTGGGCTGGAGGCCTCGTTCAAATCAAGTTAGACTATCTCTCCATTGTCAGGGAACCCTAGAATAAGTGATATATCAACCTTTGTGAATTTCAATTTTTTCCCATGGAATATAAAGCTCTGTTCTTCTTCCTCCCAATTATCAAACATATTTTGAGCCTAGGGTCTTACACATGAACTATTAGGGAGGCCGAGGACCCAAGAAAGGGTGTATCTCGAAGCAACTGTTCTTGTTCTGGTGTGGGTGGAACTGAACCAATAAAATTTTGGAAATGGCAAAGGCTACTTTTCACGTTCATTCATTTAGTTTGACCTCTGCTAACAAAACTTGTATAGTCGGTACACAATTTCCTTTTTTCTTGTGTCAACTATTTTTTTTTACTTCCACCAGGGCCTTGCTGTTTCTTCAATTTTTTTGAAGCTGGTTGCTTTGAAGATGATCTTTTTGGAGCCACCTTGAACTTAGCAACCATCAAACAAAAATTATTTGACACAAACAAATATAACACTTATATTTCATTCATAAAGAGTCTCCTCATATTCGGTCAGTGAGTGAAGACTATCGCTAACCCTAAGTCAAAAGCAAAAACTAAAATGAAAAACTAAATGTGAGGGTACGTACATTTCCACTAGTCCGATGAGGAGGACGTCGCCCACACAACTCAAATTGATGAAAGCACGCTAGAACTTCAAATGCCAAGAAAACAGGAGATACAAGACGATTGCTTACGACTAGGATCCCGAGCACGCTTTAACCTCGATCACTGCTGGGCCTGATATAATAGGATTTCAGGCTCAACGCGGGCCTTATTTTGTATATGTATTATTTATTAATTTGAGTAATATTTATTTGAATTTGAAAGATATAACATTTATTTTTATAACTCAACGATATAACATCTGTATTATTCCTTAGTCATACATTACTCTGATTTATTTATAATTTTATTAACTAAATGTATTTATATGTATTTTTGAAGATTGTGAAATAAACATATTTAAGAACCACCCTGGGCCTGAAATCAGAGTTATTCAGGCCCAACGTGGGCCTGAAATCAGAGATATTCAGGCCCACCTTGGGCTTGAAATAACAGATATTCAGGTCCACTGTGGGCCTAAATTCCTCTGATTTCAGGCACACCATAGGCCTGTAATGTGAGATATTCAGGCCCAACATCGACTGAAAGTTTTTTTCCAGTTTAAAAAATTAAATTCATAATTTTTTCCTTGATTTTATAAATTTTATATTTGTAAGGGTAATCTTTTAAATATTTGTACAAGTTTAAATAATCTTTTAATACTCTAATGGTTATACATTATGTTGCAAAAGGATTTCTGAAAACCCTATACTAATAGTTAGAGTAGAGCTAGGAGATGATATTTTTGGTTTCCCAACCTCTAATTTTACTACATTATGTTGGAAAAGGATACTCTGTAAGTCTATCAGTGGGTTTCCACCCAAACCCACTGATGGACCTAGGATCTTTGGATTTCTTAAAACCCTATACCAATAGTTAGAGTAGAGCTAGGAGATGCTATTTTAGTGTCCCAACCTCTAATTTTACTACATTATGTCGCAAAAGGATACTCTGTAGATCTATCAGTGGGTTTCCACCCAAACCCACTGATGGACCTAGGATCTTTGGATTTCTGAAAACCCTATACCAATAGTTAGAGTAGAGCTAGGAGATGCTATTTTTGGTGTCCCAACCTCTAATTTTACTATATTATGTTGCAAAAGGATACTATGTAGGTCTATCAGTGGGTTTCCACCCAAACCCACTGATGGACCTAAGATCTTTGGATTTCTTAAAACCCTATACTAATAGTTAGAGTAGAGCTACGAGATGCTATTTTTGGTGTCCCAACCTCTAATTTTACTACATTATGTTGCAAAAGGATACTCTGTAGGTCTATTAGTGGGTTTCCACCCAAACGCACTGATGGACCTAGGATCTTTGGATTTCTGAAAACCATATACCAATAGTTAGAGTAGAGCTACGAGATGTTATTTTTGGTGTCCCAACCTCTAATTTTACTACATTATGTTGCTAAAGGATACTCTGTAGGTCTATCAGTGGGTTTCCACCCAAACCCACTAATGGACCTAGGATCTTTGGATTTCTGAAAACCATGTACCAATAGTTAGAGTAGAGCTAGGAGATGGTATTTTCGGTGTCCCAACCTCTAATTTTACTACATTATGATGGAAAAGGGCACTCTGTAGGACTATCAGTGGGTTTCCACCCAATCCTACTAATGGACCTAGGATCTTTGGATTTCTTAAAACCCTATACCAATAGTTAGAGTAGAGCTAGGAGATGCTAATTTTGGTGTCCCAACCACTAATTTTACTACATTATGTTGCAAAAGGATACTCTGTAGGTCTATTAGTGGGTTTCCACCCAAACCCACTGATTGACCTAGGATCTTTGGATTTCTAAAAACCCTATACCAATAGTTATAGTAGAGCTACGAGATGCTATTTTTGGTGTCCCAACCTCTAATTTTACTACATTATGTTGCAAAAGGATACTCTGTAGGTCTATCAGTGGGTTTCCACCCAAACCCACTAATGGACCAAGGATCTTTGGATTTCTTAAACCCCTATACCAATAATTAGAGTAGAGCTACGAGATGGTATTTTTGGTGTCCCAACCTCTAATTTTACTATATTATGTTGCAAAAGGACACTCTGTAGGTCTATCAGTGGATTTCCACCCAAATCCACTGATGGACCTAGGATCTTTGGATTTCGTAAAACCCGATACCAATAGTTAGAGTAGAGCTAGGAGATGCTATTTTTGGTGTCCCTGTTGGAACCCGGATGGCTAGAGAGGGGAGGGGGGTGAATATAGCCAAACACTTTAAGCTTTTCAAACTTCTGCACTCAATTTGTTAGTAGCACAGGGGAAGAAATAATGGAAACAGAGAAGTGCAGAAATGTAGAAAACAAAAACAACTAGAACGAACAAACAAGATCGCTAACAAGGAGGGTTTACAAGGTTCGAGGACAACTTGCCCCTACTCCTTGGCGTGCCCTTAAGGTGGGCGATCCCTTGATCGTCGGCAGATCAAGCCCCGGTTAACACCGGATAAAAAGCAACCTCCTTCTCGTGGAGTAACCTCTCCACAGCTTTCAATCAATGATATAAGTTTAAGCACAATGAAACACAAGAAAGATCTTACTTAGCACTTAGCAAAGACAAGAACATAGCAAGCTTCTCCCGAGCTCCACCCAGCGACGATCTCACGCAAGAACCCTTTCTTTGTGTCTTCTCGTTGTTGGACTCTAAGCCTCTTGTTCCTTCCTCCAAGTGCTCAAGCAAGGGATGATTGCTTCAGGATTGCAGTATCTTGTTCAAGATGATAGAACTCAAGAACACGCAAGCAAAGTGTGGAGAAACACAGTCGCGCAGCAAGAACTCAAACAGCCGAACTCTACACAGCCAACTCTACTCCGCTCCTTTTGTTCCTCCACTGAGTATCAGGTGACACCATCTCACTGCAGCCTCCAGCTGCTTACCTGCAACCTCCAGCTGCTTACCTGCAACCACCATCTACCACTGAGCTCCTCTGGACTCCCTGAGCCTCCCTCAGACCAGCCCCAGACAGCAGCTCCAGCCAGCGCTAGCGCCCGTTGCAACATGAGTTGGAAAAACAAACAAACCTGCTCCAAGGAAAGGTCTCCATTGACTCTCCTTGAGTGTTTGAATCCTTCCCTGTCACCTGTAGCTTCATCAGAGTATTAGGACAGCATATCAAGCAGCAAATCATGTATTAGATGTTAAGCGCAGAGAATCGGATATGATCAGACGCGATCAGAGCGTCTGACAGTGCAATTTGAATTAAAGTGATCGGTCACCGGACCGATCCAGGCTTGTGGGTCGATCACCGGACCGATCCAGGGCTTGTGGGTCGGTCACCAGACTGATCCACCGCTTAGCTGGGACTCCCAGCTCTCGCGGCAACACAAGTCTGATCGGTCACCAGACCGATCAGAGTGAAGCCTGATCGGTCACCAGACCGATCAGGTAGCTCCCTGTCCGATCAGGACAGAGCCTGATCGGTCAACGTCTGAGCGAACAGTAACTGCGGAAATCAAATCCTATGTAACGCCCGCTTTTTTTTTTCATAAAGCGACGTTACGCTAACATACGTAGGGGCATATGAACATCGTAATACAGCGAAATAAGTTAAACTTACACATACATGCACCTAGCTATCCTTCCGAACATAGTGACATGGGAACATAGCATTATTAACACCGTACTTATCATCATGTCATGAAGTCACATAAGCCATCCATTAGGCACATAAATAGCAAACGTAAAGTTTTAGCATAAGACTTGTAAATATATCTTTTTCTTGGCCAAGTCACTACCACACACACGTTCCAGCCCCTCCTGCTGCTTCCTCATCGTCCTCCTGCTTGTTCTGCGGTATAAGGAAAATAAGACTATAAGCACATAGGCTTAGTAAGACTCTTTCCTACTCACTAAAACCATTCATCAATGTAATCATAAGCACACGAAACATAAACATAACTTGGTGCTTTACATAGGACATAAGCATCTAAAATCACTTAGCATGACATAGTTCTTGCATAG
Source organism: Boesenbergia rotunda (assembly GCA_024364735.1). Taxonomy (NCBI): domain Eukaryota; kingdom Viridiplantae; phylum Streptophyta; class Magnoliopsida; order Zingiberales; family Zingiberaceae; genus Boesenbergia; species Boesenbergia rotunda. Next base: position 10,006 of record JAGFNQ010009362.1, on the reverse strand, counting down.
TACATGAACATAAAATACACATAACATAGCATGAGACATGTCATAAACATAAATATACTTAACATGGCATGATACATGACATAAACATAAACATAAATATACTTAACATGGCATGATATATGGCATAAACTTAAACATAAATCTACTTAACATGGCATGATACATGGCATAAACTGTTAGTGATATGAGAGAAGTGTCCTAAGGCAATCGCCTTATGATGTAAACATTTATATTAATAAATGATAATTCACTATTTGAGTATACATGTTTTGTGTATTTGATTGGGATCTTAAACTCATCTACTGAATGTCCGCAATACAACTCACAGCATAAGAGAATTTGTGATGGGATCACAACTAGTGATTATCTCTAATGTGCAATTGTGAAGTATTGAAATTATCCCTAGTCGATGAATTGATAAAAACGGACACTATCAATTCTGTTAAAACTAGCATGGGTTATTCTCTAATCAGCCGATTCTCACTGGCTGGTGACATTGGGATGTCCGGAGATAAACATGGATGCTAGTTAAGGGAACTAGTTCATTGGAGTGACTAGCTGTAAGACTTCATATGGGAATCTACATGTAGATATGTCAATGAAGTTCTTACTGCAGCTTAAGTGCGATGTTCCTTTGACTTGCGGTGTTCAAGTCATCTTGGTCATGGAGACTTATACTTTAACATCTTAAGCAAGCATCTCCAAGGAGGTGTGGACCCAGGATGATTGGGTATAAGCCGAAGTGCCCGAAGATGTTTGAACAGCCTACAAAGGATTCACCACTCCTTGCGAGGAGTTGTATACCCAGGCCTATCGTCGGATTGTTACTCAAAACCTCTGGCCAGAGTATATCATGTTTAGAGTGCGAGTCTCTTAAATACATGAGAGTAATTAGAAATTCAAAGGACGAGAAAGACACTACTTGGGCTAGGTGTGACGTAGTCAGCCTAGTGGGTACTGACACCATAGACCGTGTCCTGAACCAAGTGGGTATAAGGTGGTGAAGGGAATGGGGCACGATTCATTAGAGCTGCTGAAGGGTTTCAGAATAATTTCTTCTGAGGTCAAACCGTTGATCTTTCGATTAATTGGGGATCATGATGTACTACTAGGTGCCACTCATGATCGTTCTATAATTAATGGGTTAATTATAGACGGTCAACATAAATCGAAAGCCTATTTAGTCACACGCACTACGAGTAATCCGAGGGATTTAAAACGAGTTGAAAATTGGATTTTCCGATCAAGAGAAATAAGTCGAATCTGAGTTAGTCAGAGGCGCAATGGAAGCTAAAAATGGCTAAGTCTTTTGAAGGCTTTTTGGGCGAATTAAATGAGTTTAATTCGCGGCGGTTCGGGTTGGTTTGGCCGGCCAAAGAGGGTGTCAAAACCCCCTTTGGTGGCCGGCCACAATAAGAGGAGAAAACCAATTAATTTTGGTTTAATTAATAAAATAAATCTAGTGTGATTTGTTTTATAAATTATGGATAAATAAATTTGTATAAAGAAATTTATATAAATAAAATTTATAGAAATTTATTCTTTTATGGAAGATTAAAATAATCCATGAATTGGTTTATTTTAATTTTATAAAATCAATTATGAATTGATTTTTCCATAAAGTTTATAAATTTCTTATAAAATTTATTCCATAATTTAAAGAGAAGAAGAATTAGTTTTATTATAAATTGGTTTATAATAAAGACTCGGTTTAAACGGAATAATTAATAAGAAAATTTATAAGATAAATTTCTTATAACTAATTCCGTTAATTCGGTTTAGAGGGAGACTTAGCAAAGGAGTTGCTACTATATAAAGGAACCAAAGGCTAGCCCTTATTTCTAATCAAATTATCATAGAGCTCTCCCTCTCTCTCTTAATCTCTTCTCCTCTCCCTCTCCCTCTCTTGCCTAGGGCCGGCGCCCACCCTAGAGGATTAGGGCCGGCGCACAAAGGACTCCTTGGAGGAGGCCGTGAGCTTCAAGAAGAAGAAGGAGAACCCGAACACGAAGAAGAAGAAGCGGATAGCGACTCCTCTCTTCTCGGAATTCGATTCCGTTACTTCGTTGGTTAGTTTCCTATCTTTCCTCTCTTGTTCATCTAGTTGTGCCTTCCGAGAATCTAGTAGTTCTCGTCGGCACAAAACTCGTGACTTTGCGAAGTCATCCCGAAGAGAACTCGGCGTGGACGCGAATAGAGGCGGAGCTTCCAAGGGACGCTACGGTTGGATCTCGTCCCTTACTTCGAGTTACGAGAGGTACTTGGTAAATTTGTTTACTTTTCCGCAAAGTTTTATTTTATGATTATGTCAACACAATGTAAGGTTGCATGCTAGATACGAAGTTAAAATAATTTAGGAAATTATTTTATGCAAATTCTTCCGCTGCACGTAAAAATTTAAAATTTTACGAACTCGTATCCTTGTCAACATGCACCCGGTCCCAACAGTGGTATCAGAGCCGGTTAGTGTTCGACATAATCGTATAATTGTTTTGTGGAAAACTTTGTCATGATCTCAATTTCGAAAAATTTTTCCAATTATGGAAACTTTCAAATTATAATAAATTTTAGATTTAGGAATTTCAAAGTTTGGAAATCCTCATGAAATTTCGCAAACGTTTGAAATTTTCTAGTTTCTGAAATTTTATAATAATTGTGAAAATTTCCCATCTTTGGAAACTTTCCAATTTTTGGAAATATGTAAGTTTTCTTTTTACCAGAAACTTACAATTATTCTGAAAAATTATTTTTGAAATCTCGCAATTTTGGGCACTTTCTTTTGAGAAAGTCTAGACAAATTCATGGACAGTTAATTGACAATTAAATTTGAATTGGTTTTTAAATTGACAACAAAATTCTTTATTTTGGATTGAGCCTCGGGGAGCCGTCCAATTTAAAGTTAGTTGTTTAATTTAATTTCCCAATTTTTAATGAAATTGTCATGTTTGATTTGGATTGAGCCTCGGGGAGCCGTCCAATTAGATTTACAACACATTACTTTTCTTTGGGTATCTGAGCCTCGGGGAGCCACCCTTAGAAAACAATTTGTTGTAATTAATTAAATCCATGAATAAAATATGTTGAAGAGGTGATGCTCTTACATATTGTTGTCTCCAAAATTAATTAGGAAAATGGTTTCCTATAGAGTATTCTTAAATAAGATTTTCATGAAAATAATATGTAGTTGAATTAAGGGATTTGTCTCTTAATTTAATAAGATTTGATTTAGAGAAATCAAAGTCTTGAACATATTATTTCCGAAATTAATTATGACAATTTAGGAAATTGTTTCCCAAAACAATTCCTTTAATAAAGTATGAAATTATAATTAGGAAATCCGGTTCCTAATTTAATTCATGAGACTTGATAAATTAAGTCACATACATACTTTATTAAGGAAATCGTTAGTCATGACATAATTCTATGTCATGAATGTGCTTAGAAAAGATGAGACCCAAAAACCCCTTACAAAATATTAAGGCTAACACCTTCCATTAATATGGTTAGAACCGGAGTTTTGTTTCTCGATTGGGTTGATGGACACATCCATGCCCGACTTGAACCTCAACATGTTCAAACCATGGAATTAGTTTATGAATAATATAGTTCGAGTCAGAGGTCAATCATTAGTTTTGGTTGTTGGACACATCCAAGCCTGACTAAGCGGTTGAATGAGCTCCAACCATATTAAAACTATTTCTTGATTAATGGGTCAGCCTTAAGCTTGGAGCATCGATTTGTTGTGCCACACCAAGGTCGATGCAAAGAGAGGTGCAGTTGGGTGCTATGTACTTTGTTGCATACTTGTTAATGAGTTAACAACCCAATGATTTATGCAAACATTCAATTAGTTGATAGCATAATGTGATAGTTACATATATGTGATGTGTAATCGGTTTAATTACCTACCTTCATAGCTAAGAAAAACTTGATGGCCACAGCCATGGTTGATCTTATCTATGGTTGGATATCAACCTATTTGGAGATGCTCCTACGATCTCCCGAATTGATAAAAAGGGTTATTCAATTTGAAAAATAAATAGGATTTTATTAATGTATATTGATACATTCTTTAATCAATCTTCTCACATAAGCTCAATTTGTATTTCTAGGTTAATCACTCGATCATGTCTTCTCTAAACTTGCGTTCCATTTTGGACACCAATAAACTAACTGGGCCGAACTTCATGGACTGGCTTCGAAACTTAAGGATAGTCCTCAAGGCAGAGAAGCTTGCTTATGTCCTTGAAAATCAACTTCCTGACCGTCCTCCAGAAAATGCAACTCCAGACCAATTGTTGGCCTATCAGAAACATGTGACCAATTCTGAACTTGCGAGTTGCATTATGCTAGCCTCTATGGTACCTGAGCTGCAAAAGCAGCATGAGCATATGGATGCTTATACCATCATCTTCCATCTTCATGAGTTGTTTGAAGAGCAGGCGAGATCCGAAAGGTTCGAAGTCTCCAGACTCCTCTTCACCACTAAGATGCAGGAAGGCACTTCTGCCTCGCAGTTTGTGTTAAAGATGTTGGGGTACATTGAGCGACTGAGCACACTCGGTTTTTGCAATACCTGAGTTGCTCAACCTGCTGAAGACTGTAAAGCCTTCTGTGAAGCAGGATCAAAAGACGGTACTGATAGTTGGTTCCTCGAAGAAAGGTTCTAAGAGGAAGGCCAAAGAACAGAATAAAGGAAAGAAGAAAAAGGCCAAAAAGACCGGAAAAACCCCAAAAGACACTTGCCATCATTGTGGCAAGGAGGGTCACTGGCGAAGAAACTGCAAGGTTTATCTTGAGTCCTTGAAGAAGAAGGCATCCGATGCCCCATCTTCTTTAGGTATCTTCGTTATTGAATGTCACTCTATTTCCTCAAATACCTGGGTACTTGATACTGGGTGTGGCTCACAGATATGTAATGACATAAAGGGGCTAAGGAATAGAAGAAGGCTCGTCAAGGGAGAAGCGAATTTGCGAGTTGGAAATGGAGCAAAGGTTGCTGCTATTGCCATCGGAACATATTTGCTAAAGCTCCCGACTGGACTTGTCTTAGAATTGGATAATTGCTATTTTGTTCCTTCGTTAATAAAGAACATTATATCTATTTCATGTTTGAATGAAAAAGGTTACCATTTAACTTTTAGTAACAATTGTTGTTACATAACTTTAAATGGCGTTCTTTATGGGAATGGAACTTTGTGCAATGGCATCTACACGTTAGATTTATCCAGTGACGTTTTCAATATCGAAGTTAACAACAAACGTGCTCGAATAGATAATCGAATAGACTCCTACACGTGGCATTGTCGTCTTGGCCATGTAAGTAAGAAACGCATGACCGAATTACACCGATGTGGAATTTTGGAATCATTTGAACCCGGTTCATTTGATACATGCGAATCATGCTTAAAAGGCAAGATGACCAAATTACCCTTTCCCGGAAAAGGTAATCCAGTGGGAGAGTTGCTTGGTCTAATACATACCGATGTATGTGGACCAATGTCAACTCCTGCACAAGGAGGCTATAACTACTTCATCACCTTTATCGATGATCACTCACGATTCGGGTACATGTTCTTGATGAAACACAAATCTGAAGCTTTTGATAAATTCAAAGAGTTCAGAAATGAAGTAGAGAAACAACTTGGCAAAAGTATTAAAATACTTCGATCCGATCGGGGTGGTGAATACTTAAGTCAAGAGTTTCAAGAATATCTAAGGACAATGGGATATTATCCCAATGGACTCCGCCATATACACCACAGCATAATGGTGTATCTGAGAGGCGCAACCGAACCTTGATGGACATGGTTAGGTCGATGATGAATCATGCAACTCTTCCAAAATCCTTTTGGGGTTATGCACTTAAGACAGCTGTTTACTTACTAAACAGAGTCCCGACCAAGGTAGTCTCTACTACTCCATATGAGATTTGGAATAGTAAGAAACCTCACTTAACTCACCTTAAGATATGGGGTTGTCCTGCTTATGTGAAGCGGGTTGTATCAGACAAATTGGATGCTAAGTCTGATAAATGTCTATTTATTGGATACCCTAAGGAAACGAAGGGTTACCAATTCTATCATCCCTTGGAACAAAAGGTGTTTGTTTCAAGGCATGCTGTATTTCTGGAAAGAGAATTTCTTTTACAAGAAAACAGTGGGAGTGGCATTGAACTTGATGAAGTTCAAGAAACTCCAATAGACATTACAGAGACACCTAGTCTAGGCCCACAACCGATAATTCATAGTGATGAGCTATCAGTTGAACCTAAAACAACACCACCTCTTCGTAGGTCTGATAGGACACGCAATATTCCAGAGAGATACGGATTTCTCGTAAGTGAATCGAACGACGTGTTACTCATAAGCGATGACGAACCTATCAGTTATGAAGATGTTCTGAAAAGTTCAGAAAGGGACAAATGGCTTGAGGCCATGAAGTCGGAAATGGATTCCATGTACGAAAATCAAGTATGGGACTTGGTTAACCCACCTGAAGGGATTAAACCCATAGGGTGCAAGTGGGTTTTCAAGAAGAAAACCGACATGGAAGGTAATGTAGTTACCTTTAAGGCTAGATTAGTGGCAAAAGGATATCGTCAAAAACAAGGAATTGATTATGACGAAACCTATTCGCCAGTAGCTATGCTTAAATCCATTCGGATGCTCCTAGCCATAGCAGCTCATTATGATTATGAGATATGGCAAATGGATGTGAAAACAGCTTTCCTTAACGGAAACCTGCTTGAGGATGTATACATGATACAACCTGAAGGTTTCACATCGGTTGATAAAACCAAAGTATGCAAGCTTCGACGATCCATATATGGACTGAAGCAAGCATCTAGGAGCTGGAACATCCGTTTTGATGAGACAATCAAAGAGTTTGATTTCTCACAAAATCCTGACGAACCTTGTGTGTACAAGAAGGTTAGTGGGAGTGCAGTCGTATTCCTAGTATTATATGTCGATGACATTTACTTATAGGAAACGATATATCAGTTTTACAGACAGTTAAAATTTGGTTGTCCAAAACTTTCTCCATGAAAGACCTGGGAGAAGCAACCTATATCCTTGGGATTAGAATCTATAGAGATAGATCAAAACGGTTGCTTGGTCTTTCGCAGTCTACATATATAGACCGAGTGCTAAAAAGGTTTAGCATGTCGGAATCCAAGAAAGGTTACCTTCCCATCAGGCATGGGATCAACCTTTCGAAGTCTATGTGTCCGCGCACAGAAGACGAGAGGATTTGCATGAATAAGATTCCCTATGCATCCGCAATAGGATCTATCATGTATGCTATGTTATGTACTAGGCCCGATGTATCATATGCTTTGAGCGTCACAAGCAGATACCAGTCGGATCCAGGAATGGATCATTGGGCGGCTGTCAAGACAATCCTTAAGTACTTAAGAAGAACTAAGGATGTGTTCCTAATATATGGAGAAGGAGATATGGTAATACGTGGGTATACAGATGCCAGTTTCCAGACAGATAAGGATGACTCCAAATCGCAGTCTGGATACGTATTTACTTTGAATGGAGGCGCAGTAAGTTGGAAAAGTTCCAAACAAGACACCGTAGCGGATTATACCACGGAAGCAGTTTGGATCAAGAAGTTTGTCTCGAAACTTGATGAGGTTCCAACCATTGATGAAGCAGTGCCGGTTTACTGCGACAACAATGGAGCTATTGCACAAGCAAAGGAACCAAGGTCTCATCAACGATCCAAACACGTGCTTCGACGCTATCATCTGATCAGAGAGATTATAAGTAGGAATGACATACAAATTGAGAGAGTTCCCACTGAAAGGAATATAGCGGATCCTTTAACTAAGGCCTTGCCTCAAAGCAAGTTTGAGGGTCATGTTAGAGCCTGTGGTATTGGATACCGTAGCGATTGGCATTAGGCCAAGTGGGAGTTTGTTAGTGATATGAGAGAAGTGTCCTAAGGCAATCGCCTTATGATGTAAACATTTATATTAATAAATGATAATTCACTATTTGAGTATACATGTTTTGTGTATTTGATTGGGATCTTAAACTCATCTACTGAATGTCCGCAATACAACTCACAGCATAAGAGAATTTGTGATGGGATCACAACTAGTGATTATCTCTAATGTGCAATTGTGAAGTATTGAAATTATCCCTAGTCGATGAATTGATAAAAACGGACACTATCAATTCTGTTGAGACTAGCATGGGTTATTCTCTAATCAGCCGATTCTCACTGGCTGGTGACATTGGGATGTCCGGAGATAAACATGGATGCTAGTTAAGGGAACTAGTTCATTGGAGTGACTAGCTGTAAGACTTCATATGGGAATCTACATGTAGATATGTCAATGAAGTTCTTACTGCGGCTTAAGTGCGATGTTCCTTTGACTTGCGGTGTTCAAGTCATCTTGGTCATGGAGACTTATACTTTAACATCTTAAGCAAGCATCTCCAAGGAGGTGTGGACCCAGGATGATTGGGTATAAGCCGAAGTGCCCGAAGATGTTTGAACAGCCTACAAAGGATTCACCACTCCTTGCGAGGAGATGTATACCCAGGCCTATCGTCGGATTGTTACTCAAAACCTCTGGCCAGAGTATATCATGTTTAGAGTGCGAGTCTCTTAAATACATGAGAGTAATTAGAAATCCAAAGGACGAGAAAGACACTACTTGGGCTAGGTGTGACGTAGTCAGCCTAGTGGGGACTGACACCATAGACCGTGTCCTGAACCAAGTGGGTATAAGGTGGTGAAGGGAATGGGGCACGATTCATTAGAGCTGCTGAAGGGTTTCAGAATAATTTCTTCTGAGGTCAAACCGTTGATCTTTCGATTAATTGGGGATCATGATGTACTACTAGGTGCCACTCATGATCGTTCTATAATTAAGGTTAATTATAGACGGCCAACATAAATCGAAAGCCTATTTAGTCACACGCACTACGAGTAATCCGAGGGATTTAAAACGAGTTGAAAATTGGATTTTCCGATCAAGAGAAATAAGTCGAATCTGAGTTAGTCAGAGGCGCAATGGAAGCTAAAAATGGCTAAGTCTTTTGAAGGCTTTTTGGGCGAATTAAATGAGTTTAATTCGCGGCGGTTCGGGTTGGTTTGGCCGGCCAAAGAGGGTGTCAAAACCCCCTTTGGTGGCCGGCCACAATAAGAGGAGAAAACCAATTAATTTTGGTTTAATTAATAAAATAATCTAGTGGATTTTTTTATAAATTATGGATAAATAAATTTGTATAAAGAAATTTATATAAATAAAATTTATAGAAATTTATTCTTTTATGGAAGATTAAAATAATCCATGAATTGGTTTATTTAATTTTATAAAATCAATTATGAATTGATTTTTCCATAATAAGAAGTTTATAAATTTCTTATAAAATTTATTCCATAATTTAAAGAGAAGAAGAATTAGTTTTATTATAAATTGGTTTATAATAAAGACTCGGTTTAAACGGAATAATTAATAAGAAAATTTATAAGATAAATTTCTTATAACTAATTCCGTTAATTCCGTTAATTCGGTTTAGAGGGAGACTTAGCAAAGGAGTTGCTACTATATAAAGGAACCAAAGGCTAGCCCTTATTCTAATAAATTATCATATGAGCTCTCCCTCTCTCTCTTAATCTCTTCTCCTCTCCCTCTCCCTCTCTTGCCTAGGGCCGGCGCCACCCTAGGATTAGGGCCGGCGCACAAAGACTCCTTGGAGGAGGCCGTGAGCTTCAAGAAGAAGAAGGAGAACCCGAACACGAAGAAGAAGAAGCGGATAGCGACTCCTCTCTTCTCGGAATTCGATTCCGTTACTTCGTTGGTTAGTTTCCTATCTTTCCTCTCTTGTTCATCTAGTTGTGCCTTCCGAGAATCTAGTAGTTCTCGTCGGCACAAAACTCGTGACTTTGGAAGTCATCCCGAAGAGAACTCGGCGTGGACGCGAATAGAGGCGGAGCTTCCAAGGGACGCTACGGTTGGATCTCGTCCCTTACTTCGAGT